>BJBW01006048.1:0-185000 GCA_004320125.1 Scolopax mira | reverse complement strand
GAAAATACATATTTCTCATTTACTCTGTCTTATCCCATCACCCTTGTTGTATGCTGCAAGTTTTTTTTTTTATTATGTTTTCTTTAGGCCAAGTGGGTGAGAGGTCAGTTTTTCTTCTGTATTTCTATTTGTGCCTATTATGTGCTTCTGTAGTGTCATTTAATTAGTATAAGAAATGCAGAACCTCTTCAGACCTGTTGTCTTTGTGTGTGTAGGAGGGTCCCCTCTCTGGTTCTAAGCGCATTACGAGGCGATTGTGCTCGATAGAACTGCGAACCTGGAGAAATACATGGCAAAGATGATTTGCATCTTAATAGAACCTTTGACATAATCTGCTCATCCAAGTTCCGTTTTAGAATTGAAGTTAGTAAATCTGAGGACTACAGTAGGTATTTCTATGTTAAGAGAATTCAGCCAGAATATCCATTTAACAGTCTAGTAGAATAGCTGGTTTTAGTAATCCATCAGATCTGCACAGAATTTCATATAGCACCATGACATTCTAGGTTTCTTCATTATTTTTAGTTTTTATTTTGCTACTATTTGGTGATTGGCTGCAAAAGTCATTGCAGTGGATTTGTGCGTAGGGAATTAGTAAGTTGGTCTTTATATGTATCCCTGAAAAAAGTTAGTCCTGAAGTCTAAGGTGTGCTGAATGAGAAAGTACTCAAAACTATTTCTTTTTTCTTTTTTTTTGTCCTTGAGCTAGTAACGTGAGCGGGCACTCCATTTGTCCCTGTCTGTTGAAGGAGCTGAGCTGGAGATGTCCATTTCCCTGTTTGATGCATCACTGATAATGTTAGCCAAGTGTTTTTCCAATGCTGGTATCTGTGTTTCAGAAATCAGGGTGCAGGGCGGGAGCGGTAAAAGTGCAGAAAACAAATAGCAATTAACTGCCAGTAAATCTTTTGAAGGAGCCCAGGAGGTGACATGATTTTGGCCTGAAAGTACCTGAGATAGTGTTGGGCTCTAAAGTCCGTGTGTGAAAGCTGTGCCAAAAGCTAGTGTCCAGAAGTTAGAAAAATTCTGGATAGAAACAGAGGAGTAATTGGGTTGAAGTGTGGGGAAATGGAGTTCAAACCACTTTCTAAAGAATTTCAGTGTTCTTTCATGTAAGATTTGAATCAATATTGGAAGTTCAGTAAACACAATTTGATTCCACCACAAATTGTTCAGCTGGGTGCAAGTATTACTGGATACAATGGTATGGCCTTTGTTATACAAGAGGTCAGACGAGATGATCATAATGGTCCCTTCTGGCCTTAAAAATCTGTGAATATATGAATAATTTAAAACCTGTCCTCCCAACCCTTATTCGTTGAGGTAGTCACATTAAAATCCTGTGGGACTACTCATGCGAGTAAAGGTTGTAGGATCAGGCCTAAAGTGAGTAATCATTATCACTTATGTTTAAATTTATTGATAAAACTCTAAAATATTCCCTTTAAGTAAAGATGGGTTTCTTTAAAATGGAAGATGTGTATGCAGTAATACCCTACTGCGGGTTGTTAAGCCAGTCATTATCAACCTACTTTAGAAAGTTCTTCATTTCAGCCTCTTGTACCGTCCAGTTCTATCCTGGGGCTATAGATCAATTGATAAACAATTTCAAAAATATTGTTAAAGTATGTAGAAAGTGTCTCTGTTTTGTTTAAAATAAAATTCAAGCACCAAATGATGTGGAGAGTACAGGCAGATGAAAACTGCTGTCAACGCATCTCACCGTGTGCTGTGACTGGTCATGTTGATGTCTGCGTGTGCAGGAGGACTGGGAGTACTGGGAAGTACCGTCCTTTGCAAACAGTAGGAATTGTTTTGAAACATGATTAAAATAAATATCATCAGGTCAGTGGTGTCACCAAGATTAGAGTTACGAATCAATCTCGGGTATGCTGTGCCTTCATGCTGACAGTCAGAGAGGAGTTAAACAGTTTCTCATTTGCTCAGAGTTCACTTCAATCAAGAGTTTCATGGGATGACTTAGTGCTCCAGCTTAAACATCTGAATGGCTGGTGACTCAGACTGGTTTTGAGACCATGCTACTAAATGAGCATTGAGAATACTCTGTCTTGCAGCTTTTTTCTCCCCCTTAATATGTTTTCTATTGCTTCTTTAGTGTAACTGTACTATTTAACAAAGTAAGGAGAATCAGATGTTTTGTAGCTCCTAAAGTAGTCATTAATGCTTCGAAGTTTCCTGAGCACGTGGAGGATGACACAGTTCTTTGGATTCCTGCTCTTGCCGCTTGTCTGCCCGTGCCCCTGTACAAATGCATTAGGGAAATGTGATAAGGAAGCTAAAGCTTCACTGAAGACAAAAAGCAAGTGGGAAATAAAAGTATATTTTTTATTTGCAGACTATCCTGTGGCATGCAAACGAGCATCAAAACAGCTTGTGCTTTGAAACGGATCATTTAGAGTTCTTGTAGCTGGGTGCTGGGGCATGTAAAGGGTATGGGAGAGAATTCCAGAAGATTCCTGTTCCTTGTGTTCATTTCTGAGGTGGCAGGAGATTTCCATTACTTATTCTTGCAGCAAAGGGACTTCTTAGAGTTTGGGTTTGGGGCAGTGTGGATGGAAATAGAACTTTTTTTTGTTTTCCCAACTCTCTTAAGTTTTACTGTGTGTCAAAGTAGGCACAGCCTTTTGTCTGCTCCACACCTCGCCCCCCCAGGGCATGGACTATAAGGGCATGTAATCTGGCCAGTTCAGTCATCTTTGTACATTTCACTTGTCTTTTTTTCAAGCAAAAACAGCTTTCCGTGGCTCTTGAATGTTTTTATAGCTTTCAGGTATTTGATCACTGTTCTCTGTAGCATATTCTCATATTTGGAAATCTAAGAGTTGTGAGAATCCTGGTAAATTTGAAAAGCCGTATCCTCTGATAACCTTCAGTTGTCTAAGGTCATCGCTGGCTCCATCTCCTCTCTCAAATTTTAATGTTAGAAAGTTCTTTCCCTAGGGGCACTAATGTCCTCGTCAGGAATCATCATTTTCTCCTTCCTTCTCCTTTAGAGGAGTCTGCAGTAGGTGTGATGGGAGGTGGGTGGAGAAGCTGAACTGTAAGAATCAGTCAGCTGTTGCCCCCTTTGGGATAGTTCTTTAGTTTGTGATGTTTTCTCAGCTGCAGAAAGCAGACAATACCTGTGCAACAGAGTTAAGTCACTTCATTAGTGACCAGCTTTAAAACTTGTCCCCAGCTCTGTGTTCTCCTTTCCTGTAGAAAGGAAGATGTTGGTCATAGCAATTAGAAGGCATTTGTGAGAAGGCAAATGGGTGAATTCTCTCAGTTTCTGATCTCTGATAACACTGGGCCAGGTAGATCCGTGGCATTTTTCTTGGCAGTCGTATTTAATTTTTAAGTAACAATTCTGAAAGTGTTCTTCTATATTTTTTTTTTTGAGCACAATAGCATGATGAAACTGTTTTTCTCATTACTTCTCAGGAATTATGTATTTTGCTGAGCTGTTGGTTAGGATTCCCAGTCTGTAGCTTATTTCCTGGGAAGCATGTCAGTAATGGAGAATTTATGATATGGAATCACTAACTGAATTCAGTACATGCTCTAATATTCTCTTTGGTAACCAGTGCAGGAAGAAATTGGAGTCTAATGTTATTCTTTCACACTTTTTCATGCTTTGAATGTCTATAAAAGATCTTGTCAGTGAAATGACTTAATTTTACAGTGAGCGCTGGTAGAATTTCTGTAACAGGGAAATGGCAGAAAAGTAAAGTCCTTTGCACAAAGGCAGAGAAGTTGTTGGTGGGAAAGTCTTTCCTTTGCTTCTTAACCCTCAAATTCTGCTCTTTATTTAAACTGGTTTCAACATTGCCAGTTTCTTCCCATCCTTTTTCTTGAGTAAAGGACAGGAATTTATTTTTAATGATATTTACCATTCGTCAAACTAAGGTTTTTGTTTATTTTGTTTCTTTCAGGGTTTTTTTGCTGGTTATTTATTTATGACATCCTAGTGATTGATTTTTCCTTTAGTTCCCCTACTGCTGGGCCTGGTTGCACCATCTAGAAGAGATCCCAGTCTTTAAAAGCCAAAGCTTTTCATTTTCTCTACCCACTGTAAAACGTATTTCCTGTTGTGGCTGAACTACAGTGCAGATTTATAAAGGTGTAACATAGTTACATGGGCAGGATTTGATTTTGGGTTTTAATATCAGTTTGAAGCTGTGGCTCTTCTCTTTGAATGTATTATATTTGAGAGTGAATTCCGATGGCTTGCGTTATCTGATTATAGTAAAGATCAAACCTGGCCCAGTTTTGTTGTGAATGAGTGAAAATTTAATTGAAATAGTGCCATCGCAGTAGTCTCCTGTGATCATAAAGTTTGTATTTGATAACCAGAGCTCACTTCCAGATGTTCTAGCAGGTACTATTTTAGAGTATTGCATCTATTTTTAGCAAGGTTGGAGAAAGGACCATGCTTTGTTAATCACTTCTGCACCAGCCAGCCTATTGATGTAAACTGGGTATTTCTTTTGTGAACGTGTCTTGTTAACTATCCATTGCAGACCTTTATTGGTGCTTCTTGAATAATTTGTTTAAACTATACAGTACAGATTCCTTATTTTAGCACTAAGACTTACAAAGCCTTCTTTTAGCAGCCTTTAATTTTGTACTTATGTATGTGACATAGCCTGTGGCTGTGATCTCTGCTGTGAATCTGCGGTTGTTTTGGGATGAAAGAGGAAGGCAGCTGGAAACTCAGTAGCTACATCTAGCTGTCTACCTAGAGAAGGCCTTGATTTCAAGTTTATCTAAACAAGCTTGACTAATCCCAACTATCTGGGGGGATCCACTGTCAAAACAAGCAGCATGGCCCTAAGGCAAACACAGCCATACAGAAATGAAGGCTGGGACTTCCAATACTCCGATGACTGCAGACTGGAGGCTTTTTTTTCCTGAAAGAGAGTAAGAGAGGTAGAATTTGCATAATGCCTTTTCATTGGGAACTTTTGGAAAGCTGACAGAGGTCCAGCTTATAGCTCTGTAGCCACAATACAGAGTCTATAGGAGAATCCTTGAATGACCTAACCATATTGAAAGAAAAAATGAAAGCATCGAAGTATAGCCAAGTGAGTGTGGAAAAGAGGGCTGCTGCATTGTCTAACATCTGCTCTACTTCTCGTTAGTTTTGTTCTTTGGTATTCTATGTGGACTTTGGAGAAACCTAAGACAGCCTAACATGAATCCTATAATCTTCCTTCTGAATATTTATGTAGTGTGCCAGCCTCTAAGCTGTCCTTTGCATCTTCCCACTTCCCCCTCATTTTCATGCTCTCAAATGAGGCCAACATTTCAAAAGCTAAATAAATGTTTGTGAATGTTTATAAAAGATTTGCATAAATTTGTCCTTGTTTGACAAAGATCACTTTTTTCTTATGCCAGTTCTGAAATTTTTTAAAGGTTTCAGTGCTTGTCTTGACAACAAAGTCCTGCCTGGGAGAACAATGATTGCTGATTAAGTGGGTACGCTTGGAGCTGAATAGAGCATTTGAGACGACGTCTAAAAGGGCCAGTCATCTTAAGCCAGAATTATAATATTTAACAAATGTTAACCAAAGTATATATTTAAAGCTTTCTTTTTGATGCAATATACCTGGGCAGTTGCCGTTTGCTGTGAGAAGTATGTGATTATCTTTTCACAACTAATTGTTCTCACCTAATTTTTCCTAAATGTGGAAGTGCGAATATGCCTTGTTTACAATCACTGAATGTTTAAAATAGATTTAATAAAATCATATTTAATGCAATTAGTGTTTAGCTTTCCAATATTGACACTTCTTATCTTTGCCAGTTGATCAATGTTTATGCACATAATTAGACCTATTTTTTTAATGCTTGTTTGTATAATTTTTCAATTCTTTGTGATTTAAGACTGGAACAATTATTTTTTACTGCAATAGCTATAGCTACTTCTTTTTTAATTTATGTTTTGCATGTTAGCTAAAATCCATTTTAATAAATAACTAATACTAAATCTTAATCTTATTGAAGGGTTTTTAAAGACACGTATTGAGGATCTCTCTTTGAAAAACTGCTTAAATATTTAGTTCAGCTTTACTTTCAGATTTATTTTTTTTTCTTCTGGAAAAAAAAGTAATAGTCGTTTCTGTTCTTTTGTTCTATTAGTTGAGAGGTCGAAGTTGTCATTAAGGCAAAACTGGAGCTACTTCTCTGACACAGTTTTTATCACATCTGCTAGGCCTGTGTCCCAGGAGGAGCTGTGCCGAGCAGCCAATTCAGCGTAGGCCCATTATCTACTGGTTTTGCGTATGTTGTAAAAGGAGTGAGACCTCGGGGAGGCTGGGAGCCTCCTCCCGTGTAATGTCCAAATCAGATTTGAAGGACTGGTGGCAGGAAAGCTTTGGCCTTGGGGTGTGAATTCTAAGAAACAGAGTCACAATTAGGTTTAAAAAATTCAGGGATTTTGAGCTTTATCTTGAAATATGTTTTTAGTAATGCAAGTAGAAAAGTTGCCCATCTGTGCCCATATTTTGTATGTTTAAAATATTTAAATGATAGCAGGCCTCAATATGCTTAGGAAATGTTATTTATCTCATGCTCTTCTTGTTACCAGGATTGTGTATATACATTTTTGGGAGTTTGGTTTGGTTTTAAAAAGTAACGTTTTTCCTGAGAACAATTGGTTACCTTCACGACATGATGGTATTTCATAGCGGGTCCTGTTCCCCTCCTAAGGCTTGTATAGGAAGAAGTGACTTTTGTAGAAGAAAAACCTTCTAAGTAAAGCTTTAAAATTGCCCAAAAAGAGCTAATAGATTGTTAGAACATTAAGCAAATGGATGAACTAGTGCTCTAAAGTTGTATTGGAATATTATTAGAATTAAAAAAGAAGAGATAAAACTAAATTAAGGTAATTTAAATTAGTGTTATTAAGCAAAATATGTTCCTGATTTTTGGCGGTAGAACGTTCTTTTAAAGAACTGATTGAAATTAATTCTTAAAATATTTTCACCATTATGAAAATGAGAAATGTTCAGTACTGCTATAAGATGTAAACAGATTTTATATGAAAATCGATACAAGATGAAATTTGACATAAACATTCTAAATGAGCAATGATTTTTTAACAAAAAATGTATCCATTTCCTAAAAACTATGAAAATCTTAAAAATCTAGAGAAATCTTGCTTTTAAGTTTATTGTTCTTTGCTTCCTCTGCTTCATCATCTTGCAAAACCTGTGTTTTGTTGTGGCTGTGTGACACTGGCCTCTGCATGCAGGGTACTTTCTTTTGAATTTGAGAAGTTTATAAGCTGCTTGAATTGGAATGCTTCTCCAGGTTTTGAACTGCAGAATTACATGGCATTTGTTAATTGATGAGAATAATCTGTAATAGTAACTTTAGGAAAATTTGTTGTAAGATAAGTTGACACTAATATAAATACAATTTAAAGTTTAGTCTTTCAAAACACAAAATGTACTGGTCCTGTTTGTTACTCATAGCTGGGTTCAAGTTAGTGGATGAATTTCTTGGGCTGGCATTGCTTTATTACATTCATATTCTTTAAATAAAATCTCAAAACATGACCTAATTACAATTTTGTGGCTATAAGGTAGATTAATGGACAACCCAAATTTCAACATAATTGGATGATATTTTGCTTCAGTTAAAGCAATGTCTTAGCACTTTTTAATGCTATATTGCAATTTTTGCTATGTTTAAATTTGATGCTGTTTCTGAGCAGAATTAAAATTCTCTCTAGTTCTTTGGTGGTTGATGGAGATCTGTTCCCTGTTCTTCCTGCCCTTGGGCTCCTCTCAGCCCTTGCTGCTCTCATATATCTCCTCCTTCCCCATCACTCTCTTGATGTGTTCTTGAAGCTCTCTTGGTGTGCCTCCATGTGATGATGGTTTTCATGTTTGTTTCATGAATTCAGATGGTATTTCAAGCTGGATAAGTTGAGAACTGGTTGCATTTCCACACTCTGTTTAGCGTTTCCCTTACAGCACCTTCCCCTATCCTTTAATCGTGTTACAGTCAAGGAAATAGAAGAGTCTTCATCTCTCTCATCACCCAGTCTTCTTTTCTCTCCATGGAAAACTTGTCTTATTTGCAGTGCTCCATTCTCTTGTAATATTTAAATTGTCCTCCTGTGAAAACGTACGTACTTTCTGAAACAAAGTCTGGGCTGTACTCTGGGTGCTCTTTTCAACTTCATCTTGCTTTTCCTCACATTTCCCAATAGGGTTCCAAATACAGGTCCCCAACCTGTTGGGTTTTGGGGGTTTTTGATCCTCTTCTCTGACTCACATTAATATCTGAGTGTCTCACCTCAATCAGTCATCATTTTTCAGAGATCTCTGCCTCTATGTTAATTCCTTTTCTTCCCAACTTCTACTTAGATTTCCTGTTCCAGATCTGTTAGATCATGTGTCCTTCAAAGGGCAGATTATTTGCAACTCTGCTCTTCTTGCATTAGACCATCAATTTGCAAATCATTTCATCAGTGCAGTTTTGTTTAGTTGTAGCTGCAGTGTGGGATATTTGTTACCAGTGTTCATTTGAGCAAGAGAAACAGAATGATCCTGTGTATTTAAGAGGCTGTGAAGTTGTTCCATTGACTTGGAAGGGGGAGCGTACAGGAAAAGGTTTAAAAATAAAAAAGACTTGAAGATTCAGCTTGCATATTAAACTCACAAGTGAGTATGCAAAATTTTTCAGCAATGTTGAGCTTTCTTTACTATTTCATCTCAATATAGAGATAATTCAGGACGTAAGCCAAGTGTGTATTGTGTGCATTTAACAACCTTGCTTTCCATATGCTTTTAAGGTCTCCTGTGTGGAGGAAATCCTTTCAGAGGCTGCCTCACCTTCATAAATTGCGATGTGAGACAAAAGGGCTGAACACTGTGTTCCTGCCTCATTTATTTTGAAAACTTTGCTACTGAAACCAAACTTAATCAATGAGCTCTGTGTTGTCTCCGATAAGTTATGTACCGGCTTTATTGATTGGGCAGGATTTTAGAAAACCCATGTGGGGTTTATAATGTCAGCAGTGTTTTGATTATGAAAAGAGTTGGAACCCTGGGACAGGGAACCAGGTGGTGTATGTCCTAAAGCCACCAGTGACACGGCTGGGCTGAATCCCTCTGGGGACACAGTTCATGCCCTGCACTTTAACTGTGGTGACTGCCTGCTATAGATGCACTTTTTGCTCATTAAAATGTTAAAAATCAAACTGCATGTAAAAAGATTTGTGAAAATATAAACTTGGGGATTGATCCAGAAAACTGGCATGTGATGCCCCTGAGACACTGGTTTCAGTTCCTGGGTCATTTACGTGTATCAGCTGCGTGTGCTGGATTGTTTGGGGGAGGAAGGTTGTCTTTCTTTTCCTCTTTTTAGGGTGTTCTGATTTAGAAGCATTTAGTCAGGCTTTTCTTTAAGAAAATAGGCATAGGGGAATAAAATAAGAAAACAAGCTATTGCTACTAATATATTTCATGTCAGGGAAAAAGATAAAGAGGATTATAAGATGCTGCTGTGGAGTCTAGGTTTGGTTTAGTTACGCTTTTGATTTGCAATTGTAAAGAAATGTTGATTTTTCTAGACCATGAGTAACCACCCACCTAAAAAGGTCTTGTAGGAAGTTGCACAGAGGCATTGCTAATGTTTCAAACTGAGCAGTATTTAAAGGAAAAAAAAAAGAAAAGCATCACATATATAGTAATGAGCTTGCAACTTGAGCAAAAATTTAATAGTTCTCCAGTAATTCTATTTCTTACATGCAATACATTAGCATTTTTGCTAATTAAAAGCTAACTCTTTATGTGTTTTTTATTGTTTTTTTAATAATTTAAAAATAATTTTAATAATTAAAATTTAAAAGTGTGCCTCTGGTTAAGCTGTACTAATCTCAATTTCTTAGTTGTAAATCAAGACAGATAAATATTGGTGTGTGATGAGCACACAACTATGTCCAATGACAACATAAAAGCCACATGATAATATCACAGTAAAATCTCTCTTTAAAAGACAAGGCAGTATCTAGTGGTATGGATTCAATATATTGCCTCTGTAAGTGAAAATTTAATTTTCTGTGTTTAGGAAGCTATAAATATCAAGAAAGAAGTGCAAAGCAAGCTCTGAGTAATACACTATTACCCTATAATAACACAATGCTGATTTAAGTGTTTTTATGATGTGAATATTTTTACTTGCAGTTACAGTACTTATTTAAATCATCAAAACAAAGGAGAGAATATATCCTGCCATTTTGAGGTGACTGATGACGTGTTATCTGTTAACACTCACTTTTTTTCTAAAAAATAGATATGCAGTCATTATTTTGAGGACAACTTGTATTGATAAGGCAAATAAAAATATAAGCACTTTACTCTTTTACCTTTACTATCAAGGCATTATTTTGTATCGAAACATGTATTTCTGCAGAGTTTAGTTTGAAACCTGTATCCTCCTGTCCAAGTTCCCTGCTGAAACTGCAAAGAGGATCCTTCTTTGCTTTACGTGCTGTTCTTCACCAGAGCCTTTTTTGTTCTTTAAAAACAGGCGGTTGTTAAATAATCTATCAATAAACTGTCAAGAAGTCAAAGCTTCCATATCTGTTTCTGCCTGAAATCTTAAGAACTTGCCACATTTTAGTTGTCAAGAAACCTCTAAAGAAGAGTCTACGAGCAGTTGAGCCTGAAACCATTGCTAAGGGTGGGATGTGCTTGTTTGAATTATGGAGGAGGAACATGCTCTTGCAAGGGAGTCAATATGTTTTCTGCTTCATTGAATAGGTTATTAGATTGATGGAGTTTATTTGTTGAATGATAGCATTGCTTTTAGAAATAAATGAAGCAGGAAGCATCAACTTAGTTATTGATGATAATTTATTGCTATTGGTCAGAAAAGTGTTGAATTTATCAGAGGGTTTGTCATTTTGTCGGGGTTATCTTGTTTCAGCCAGGAGCAGAAATATAGCTCACGTTTCAGGTCCTGGAATATTCAGCTGTGAAGGAGAATGAACAATGAATGAGCTGGTATAAAGGGCTGCAAACTGGGGAGACCTTTTATGGTAGATTGGGATTTTAGAATCAAAATTCTGAATATTATATGACAATGTAATGTGAATGATTACTTTTGTCTATGAACAGAACTATTTTGGATCTAATATGTTTCTGTTCTTGCTTCTTTAATGACTGTATTTGTTTAAAGTTGTAAAGTTGAAAATTATTAATTTCTCTGCTGATCATGTTTTTGGTTTTCATATTCATGGTTTTTATGTGAAATTATGCA
This sequence comes from Scolopax mira, assembly GCA_004320125.1. Classification (NCBI taxonomy): domain Eukaryota; kingdom Metazoa; phylum Chordata; class Aves; order Charadriiformes; family Scolopacidae; genus Scolopax; species Scolopax mira. The sequence goes on along the minus strand of BJBW01006048.1, from coordinate 173,720 downwards.
AAGCCTATACTTAAGTTTGCCTCTGTTGTGGTTTTACAACATTTAGAAAACTGTTTGTAGGTTAAACGATTTGTATTAATTTTAATACACATTACTTCAATCAGTCTTTTAACACTCAGATTTTCCTTCTAATAACAGTAGGCAATGTTAAACATTCCTGCTCTGAGACCTATTGGCTTTATCTTTTGTTATTTGTCTTGCTGATGTTAGGAAGGATTCTCTAATCCCCCAGCCCCTGTTCCTAGGTAACCAGCAGAAGCTGTGCCAGCAGAAGTGGTCCTGCCAGGCCAGGCCCATGTGGTTTGGTGTTATTCACTCTGATCCATATGGTCAGGGCAGAGATTGTCCCTGGAGAGGTGTTAACACTCAACAACCCAACCTCCTCCTACTCTGTGGAGAATTGCTGGATGGCTCCTGCTGCCTGCCCATGTGTGAATCTTGATTAATTTTTCATTTTTAATGAAGTTTGATCATGTTTATTATTTCACATGATTGACTGCTTGATACTCCTTCCATGTAATTGATAAAGCCCATATTTCTTCATCTGTCTCTTATTTCTTCAGGGCAAAGTTGTGAAATTGTGTGATGTGGTTAATATTAGATTTATTGGTCCCAACAGATGTATAAATTATCTCTCTTTCTCTCCACAGGAAGTTCTACAGACTTTGACCAAGTTTTGTTTCCCCTTCTATGTGGACAGGTAGTGTTAGCTTTTCAAACTTTACAAGAAAATAAGCTTGTCAATAAAACCACTGTAGAAAATAAAAACCATACCATTCTTAATGTTCTGTCTGCTTGACTGTGATTTAAAGCACCCAAGTGCAAATTATAGTCTTAGAATCACTTTTTCCTGGGGTTTTTATGGGCACCATCAAAAAAAAAAGTTTTAAAAGTTGGAGCTGTTCAGTGGCAGCAGAAAGTGTGCATTTTGTTTGACTTCTATGTAATGCTTGGATGTGGAAATGCTTGGGCAATGATTGTCAAATGTGTGTATTAATATCAAAGCTTTGTGTGCCGATGTATTTTATTTAATAATTGCCAAAATTTGGGCAGAATAATGAATTAAATACTTTACATTTAAAGACCTCTTGTTAGAACTCTGGCGCTTTACTTGGCGGCTACTTAATGTGGCTTCTGATTTTTTGGGGAATAATTATAAAGTAAGTTATAACGGATTTGACAGGAACTGAGTATATTTAATTCTTGTAACTTAAAAAAGTGCAGAACTTTCTTTTTTAGTTTTGCTTTTATTGTGGTTTATTTTTGGTGGGTTTATGAAAAGAAAAAGCATTGAGATTTTGAAAGGATGCACCACTGCTCATGTCATCTCCAAGAATCCTTTAATTGGCCGGCAGCGCTTGTCCTGGGGCAGCCAACGCAGTGAATGGCTTTGATTGATGAAATTGACCTTAACTGTGATTAAACTGCTATAAATATTTTTCTTATTTCAGTGAGATCTGTGATACTTACAGTAGAAATTGATTTTCTTTATAAATCAACATCCATTTCTAATACCACTTCTTGTTTAAGCCATTGTTCAATTTAAAAAATTTTCTTTTCACTTTTCCCCTCACCCATAGGCCAACCGGGGCATCTTAGTTGTCTTGAAATACTGCTCACTAGTTTCTGTGCATGGAGATGAAATCTCCCGGTGCCTCTCTGGAGATAGAAGCCACACAATAAAGCCGTTGCTCCGCTTTGTGCTCCGCTGTGGTGACGGGGGCTGGAGGGGCTGGAAGCTGGAATGGATGACGGGCCGATAGGGGCTTTCAACCCTCCAGGTGGTTCCTGCAGATGAGGGTTGAGAGACGCTGGTGAGGCACTGCTGGAGACAGCTATCGTTACCAGGGCCTCCCCTCTACCTGATTTGTACATAAAAAGAGAATTTAAATATCCTGGGCTGTCAACATGAGCTACTTAAGCAATGCCTGTTGACTCAGGTGACCTTTAAAAGCCACAAATACTTGTAATTTCAAATCACTTTTTCTGATCATCTTTTTCCTTTCCTAATGGGAGGGAGCAGGGAAGTACTTATATTTTCCTCATGTATGTATTTCTACTAGAAATATTTATGCTTACTACGTGTAGATTTATTGTACCTAGGGGGTTTGTTTGTTTTGTTGTTTTTTGGTTTTCCCCAGCAATGTAACATTTTGAGAGATAAGAACATTGAAAACCCATATGGGGTGCAAATGAGAACATAATGAAAAGTGATTCCCATTTCTGGATTCACTCATTTGACTGAATATCACAGACTGTCACTGAAAAGACTATAACCATTTTGTACATAAGGGAAGGATTGTAACCCATAGCATACTTAATTTAAAACTAAGAATGGACTTTCAATACTCCAGAAGGTAGAGGATGTCCCAAGTTAAGGATATGGCAGGTGGAGCAGATCTGTGTGCCACATCTCTTCTGCATGTAAAAATGCACACGTGCATAGGTGTGTGCATAGATACAGATATATGGAACTGTGATGTAAACTTGACTTAGCTTTGAACTGTGTGTGGGAATTGCTGTTTTGAGTTCGATGTTAAACAGTTGTATTTCTTTAACAAGTGCTGAGAGAGGACATAAGCCATCACCTACGTGTGTGTCTCCTCCAGGGCTGTGTGTTTTATAAAAGCAGGTGGCAAAAGCTGAAGATGTGCTGTGGCCTCTGCCAGATCACAACCTCAAATGATGACAGGGCAAACCAAGATCTGCTGTGTATCTGATTGTTCTCTGTGCTGAAGGTTTTGGCACTCATTGACACAGACTCCAAATTCTTTTTATATATATTGTTGGCAGTGGTCAAAAATCACCAGGGACTAGCTGTCCCTTCCTTTTGGCCATGGGCCATGAGTTTTCTGCTGTTATAGTTGCAGGATCAAGGCAGAAACTGTTCACCAACTGCAGGAGTGAAAACTCCACTCAGTCAAATTTCATACCATGATTTATTTGTTTCAGTCAGATATAGCTAGTGACAGGGGATTTTTAACAAGTCCCTCCTCCTCTCTCCGCTTGTCTCCAACCCTGACTCCTCTCTGCCCATTTAGAGATGAGATTTATGGTGCTTCCAACCTGTCAGGCTCTAAGTAGACCTTCTTCCCATTTGAAAACAGAGCTAAGAATCTTAAGTATTGCTATTAAGATCTTAGGAAAGCGCTTTTATGTTGGGAATTTTAACCTGCTGTGTGAAGAACTGATAACTGAAACTTGAGCAAGATCTATCAGAAACATTTAACTTCTGCAGATCACAGAAACGCAGGAATCTTTAGGTTTGCTTTGGAAGAATTTATCAACTTGTCACAATTGTTTAATAAACAAGCTTCTCCCTGCTGCAGATGAAGTGTAGTTTTTTTTTTCCTCCTGTTCCATAATTTTAATTGTCAGAATGATATTTCTCACACATGCTCTTCCCTCAACCTTGTTAAAATTAAGCATATAATCCCCTTTTAAAACACCATACTAAAATCACCATAGTAACATTACACCCAAGCTTTACAGATAGAACACCCCACTGGTAAGGGATTTTTGGTATCCCCTGGCAGCTCAGGGTGCTTCATGGAAGTGGTTGCTTTGTTGACATTTAGAATTTGGTCGGATGATAGTACTTAGGCTGTCTAAGTCTCACACTAATGAAATGCTTTTAAATATCTGTTTTGTTTCTCTGTGAATTTGGAGCACTTTTTTTGTCTTCATCACTGTATGGTTTTCCTTCCCTTTTGGAATCCACTAAAGGATTCTTCTTCCCAAGCTGGACAGTGACATCTGTAGAATCTGAATCCAACTTTTATTTCTGAAAGTTTTTAGAATTTTTTTTTTTCTCTAGGTACTGAGCATATAATCTCCCACATAAGTTGTTTGTTGCACTGTTTCTGGCATCACAGAAGAGAATACTTGCTCACTTCTCAGGCGTGTGACTGTCACTTAAATGGCCTTGAATTTAATGGGGTTTGTTGTTGCCGTTGTAAAAATAGACGTCACTGTTCTCAGTTCTCAGCAAACCTAAAATAAACTAGAACATAACCTGAAATAAGTGTTAATTTCGTATCACTATGAGGACTCAAATAGATCTAAAATTGGAATGAAAAATCCTCTAACTTTATTATTCCTAGCTTCACCACTGAATGTCAAAATTTCTGTTAAACAGTAAAACTACTTCTCTACAAACTGGGAGGTGAATTGGGCTTGGTTTCCATGGAATCTGCCATCACTGTGCCTTTGATTAACATCAGACAAATGTGGTAATATCTCAAGAATGTCTTTAATTTTGTTAATAAATAGCATTGGAAAGCGCCATGCTTTAAATGTAAAGCATCTCATTTTGATTTTATCTTACTACTTCAAGCAGCACCTATTACTGGTGAAATACAGATGTGAATTACAGATTATTTTTTTTAAATACATGAAATTTTGAATGCTAGAGTTTGGGGGTTTTGTTTGTGTGGGTGATTTGGTTCTTGGGTTTTGTGTTATTTGTGGTTTTGTTTTTTTGTTGCTGTGGTGGTAGATGTTGGTCGTGTGTTGTGGCTTTTGTTTTGTTTTCTAAAACTGTTGTTTTCCAATTTGGGCAGATTTTCCTGTAGCGAAACTACACCACTAGTTTTCCTGCTCTGGTGTGAGTGGGGCCAACGTCTAAGAATAAAGTCTAACTCTAAAGTTAATTTCTCAAAAACCCTGCTGAAAGAGGAAATGTTATAGGTTCAATGACTTAAACTAGATAGTTTTGACACAGTCAGCTCAGCATTAATTTTTTTCTCTGTGCTCTTTATTTTCAGCCATGCAGCCAACCAAGTTGGGCAGAACTTTACGTTTGTGCTTACAGACATTGACAGCAAACAGAGGTTTGGATTCTGTCGCTTATCTTCTGGGGCCAAGAGCTGCTTCTGTATCTTAAGGTAGGTCTGTGCTTTGGCTTCTGGCTGACTCCAGCAAACAGTGTTTGACTTTGCTGTGTCACCCTGCAATTATAATTTCCTGCTGTTCAAAATTGTTTTCCTATCTGGTCCTCGAAGTCACTGCTCTTCTGCAGAAGTGAGGCAAAATATCTTGCACTTGGAGTTCCTCTGGAGATAACTGTATTTGTTTGTAGTCAACGTTCTTAACAATGTGGAAAAAAAAAGTCTTTTTGCAGTAATTTGATATGACATAGTGTGATGGCAGCTGTTATCTGTAGCTGTCACAACTGATCTTGTTAGGACATTTTGTGGACATTTGTATATGCAAGTTTTATTAACAAAGCATCTGTTGGTAACTGAGAGAATGTCACTGGTGCTCTCCACGTCCTAAAAGTTTTGTGTGTATGAGCTTTACTCTGTCCTATTGAGGGTTTTGTGGAGTTTGTTGTAATAAAGACTATTAGTGGAAGATGGAAACTATGTGTTTCGCATAAAATGGGCAAAGAGGCTCTACCACAGTAGGTTTTGATGACCTCACACAGACATGTCGGAATACAGTCTGCAATTTTCTATTTACATTTGCTGCAAGAAGTGACGCAAATAAAATCAGTTTTAATATCTACCAATATATTAGTTCAATTACAAACTTCTGTGGATTAAAGATCTCCACATGGCATCTGGCCTGTCTTGTTCTAAACAAATTTAACAATGGTCTGTCTTCTGCTTCTGCTTTTTCCACGTTTATGAGAAATTGGAAGTTTTGGAACGATGTCCCAGGTAAACACAGCTGAGCGTTACCTGCGTGAACAGCCTGGCCGGTGACTGAAGAGTCACAAGTGAGGACAGTTGCCTCAATGAGCAGTTGTAGACATCTGTCTGCCATCTCTGCTTTGCTTTTCACATGAGAGACTGCAGTGTAAGAACAAGAAGAACATGTCTTCATCCTAGGAGCACGGTGCGTTGCACGTGATGGAATGGCACCTTCAATACATTTGTCATGGAATGTGACCCTCTGGAGAATTTAAGGGATAACTGCAGATTATAAGAGTGCCTCTTAAGAACAAGGACACTTATCACTTCGCTGGGTTGCATGCAGCAGTGTTTTGGCTTGATGTATGTATTTACAATGAATGTGCCATTTGTGCTGGCACTGGGCTGGTGGAGATACCGAACGTGTGTTGCCTTGTACTGACTGCAGTGATCTGCTGACTAGGCCTTCATTGAGGAAATGATTGTGAAATCTACCAAAATGACAAATGAATTGTGTGGAAGGCAGGGTGACAGGTGTTTCTCAGTACCTTCCTTCATTCCTTCTTTTCTCCAGTAGCCATTTCAGCTCCTCTTAGCTCTGGCAGTGCAGCCCCAGGGGCCGTGCTGAGGATGGGAAGGCATTGCCCTGGCTCTGCCCGTGCAGTGGGGACACTGAGTCCCTCCCGTCTGGGGACGGGGGACGTAAAATAACTTTTCCTGATTCATGACAAATGAAAAGGGAAACACGGTTTGAAAAGAAAATCTGAATGAGGGGTAGTATGAGTCCCTTCTTGATCTCTCCTGGATAAGAGTTCTTTGCTGTCAGCTCCCTTATGTTGAGTGAATGCCAGGAAGAAATGGAGGAGTTCTGTTGTAGTTAAATGCCTTCTGCTTCAGCTCATAACCAAAAAAAAAAAAAAAAAAAAGAATTTCCGTGCAGTTACAGCAGTGGATGAACTGGGACTCGGCTTCATTCCTGTTGCTTCTTTCTCTTGAGCTAACGAGACAGTGGAATTTCATCATTAATGCAAGTGAATGTAAGTTTTAGAGGACAATAAAGAATTTAAATCAGCGTGACATGGATTCACTTGCTTTGCTCCCAGGACCGCAGCACCATTGCGGATGTGAATCTTCTCAATGTCCTTGATGAATTAAAGGGTGCTGCATGGAAAATGGATGGGTCAGAGCATGCTGATCCAAGAAAGCAAATGAGGATTAAAAGAATGTTTCTTTATTTGTTTTTAAATTCCAGGTTGGATGGCAGCAAGCTCTAAGTGTGCCCTGCTACAATCAGCGATAACATAACAAACAATATCACTTAATTCTTATTAGAGATTATTTTCACATGTTTATCAGTCTGAGATTTTTATGGGTCTGGCCATGGTGAAATGGTTTGGTGGTGGAAAATGATCACATGTTTAGATTCATTATTGAAGAGGAACAGGAGAAAAAGGCAATTTGTTTCACTCAGCTGGAGCTTTAAAAACTTCTGCCGAGGTCTGGAAGTGAAGTTTGAAGCCAAGACAGTACAGGCCAGAAGTCCACATCTGGACTCTTGAGTTTTGAAGTAACCCAGAGACTTTTTCAGGTGGATGCACAGTACAGTGAGGCGCAGTACTGCCTCGGTAGCAGTATTTACCCACAGGCTGTAGCTCCTGCAGAAAGACAATTCCATCTTATGGAGAAATTCTCTTGGCTATTTAACCAGAACTCTTTAGAAATCTGCGTTTAAGATAGTTTTCATAGTTTTATTCCTGGCATGGATAGCATCACACAGATTTATGAAAATCTTTGATTAAGTTTAAAGCCTGCATCTTCTAGGTGTTCTGTGATTTTCTTTTCATGTAGAATCACCGAGTCTCTCTCTCTCATTCAGTCTTCTTTTTTCTTCACTTGATTTCTAGCTAATCATGAAGCTGCAGTGATCAGATATGGTGTGTATCGGAGCTGCAGAGTGCTCTGTAGCACACATGACTACTTTCTGCATTTCAGACAGCAGAGGGCAGACAAAAGCACAAAACAAGTGTCACAGATGGTCTGGTGGGGTTTTTTTGAGGTTCTAAACAGTGAAGTGAATCAAAAAAAACCCCACAAGCTCATGCACCACACATCAAAATCTCCTGGGTACTGTGGAATTCTAGATTACCTTTTTTGGTGCAATATGTTACAGAACTTAAAATGTGGTTTTTAATTATTTTCTTTTCCGAATGATGAATGTGTAGTAAGTTGGGCACTAATGTCGAAGTCGTCTCAGTTCTAATTTGTTATTTTTAATATCCTAGAAAAATTTCTATGCCCCAATTTTTTTTTTCCTTTCTGAGACTTCATTTAAAGATGTCAGGATTTTAGCTGAAATAAAATAAATCCTATTGGATATACATTAAGCAGCTGGATTATTTTTTTTGTTTGTTTCTAGATGTTTGCTTTAATCTAACTTCATGTTGGATTTTACATGAGCTTTTGAAGGTGAACAGTATAGATAGTGATGAGCTGTAGTGTTTGATTTAACAAAACAATAAAAAGAAGAAGCAGAAGGTGTGGAGAGACTCCTAGGCTGCTGCTGCTCGCTCCTCTGGGACATCAGCTTCTGCTTCTTCATCACAAAACTCCCCTGGTTTTGGTCTGGAATTTGTATACCCTTGTTTCGCGTTTTTTCTAAGTATGGAGCAAGGTAATGATCTTTCACTGGGGCAAGAAGGTCTGGAAGGTGTCAGAGGCTCATAATTTGTTCTTGATTACTATTTTCTGCTAATTGCAGTGTACGGAAAGATGATGTAAACATACTAATCTACTAATACAATCTCAGTGATAAGGAATAAATTAACAGTATAAATTTACCTTGCTGCTTTTGTACATTCTTAAAGCATAGAGATACTTTCTGATTCTTAAGACTTTTATATGCTGAGGCCCTCAGTTTTCTTTTCCTCATTATGCTGATGTTAGAACTCCTTTCTAGCTTATTCATCTTTCCCGATTTCTCACAGCTCCAGCTGTACTAAATTCTCCAGTAGCCGCTTTGCTGGTTACGTTATGGATGCTGTTCAGGGACTCAGCTCTTTGGCAAACTCCTGTGATCTAGAATTCTTTTGAAGCGCAGAAATTTATGAATTTCAGCATTCTTTTGATGGGAAAGTAATGCGCAAACCAGTTTGGATCAGTAAGTCTACTAAAAGGAGGAGAATGTCTTATTTTACAGTCTGGTTTCTCAGAGCTGAAGTGGGCAGACACTTGTGGAGAGTCTGCTCGTAGAGTTGAAAACCTCATCACTGAAATTCCTGTGTGATACTTCCACTTGTGGTCAGGTGGGTGAGGGAGGTGAAGACGGGCTGCTGACCGTAGGAAATTCTAAATTCTACAGAGACACCAAAACATCAAATTCTTTTTTTTTTTTCTTTCCCCTCCCATTGGAGAAAGATACCAGGATCTTGCATGAAAACATTACTTAAGAGTCAATATCACTTTTTACTGTAGATGGGTTATTTGTCCTGAGTCTTAGATGTTGTCGAATCTCAGACTCTTGACAACTTCATCTTTCTGTGCAATCATAAAGGAAGAAAGAGTTCTGCTTTAGGAATGTAAAAAATGTTAACTCAGTCTGAATACTTTTTTTGATACTCTTATTGCAGAATGTTTATATAATGAAACTAACAAGTTTATTAAAAAAAAAATTATCTTTTGTCTTCTGAAATATTTCCAGAATTCAATGTAAGGAATTCAATGTATATTTAAATATATCTTCTAGGATGTCACCAACCTTGTGAAATGCTATGATTTACTAGTTCTTATGTTACAAAGCTGGACCGAATGCCTGTTACAGTCTCCATTTCAGTAGAAGCCAAACTCCCCAAAGCTGTAGGGATCAGAAGGCAGTGCCCATGTCCATCCCAGCAGATAAATATGTTGCCTTGTTCTCTGCAGTTTCTCCACAAATGTGATTTTGGTCAATTTAACACTACTTAATTTGCAAAATTTCTTTTTTCCAGATATTTTAAGAACAGCTCTGGGAGGTTTAGGTAAATGCTGACAGTGTACACAATGGTTTATCCCTCAGAAGCTGCCGATGGGCTGGTTTTTCCCCTCCTATTGAAAAGGGTTGGAGCAATAACAGTAAGAACTTCCAAAGAAGAGGAGGTGGAGGAGGTGGTGGCAGTGGCTGCTCGGCCAGGCTGGGGAGTGTGTGGCACTGGGCAGGGCGGGTCACCCCCAAGGTCAGAGATTTATGTGTGTTTAGTCAGTGGAAGTAATTAATCTTGGTGGACAAGAACTCTCGTTCCTCTAACTGTCTAATAGGTACCTTGCATATTTTCTTTGTGATTAACTAGTAGAATTTCTGTTTTATCTGTTAAGCTGTGAGCTATAGCACCTATTTCAAACTGCTCGAAGGAGCAGTAATAATAAGTCTAAGACTTTTGTCTTACTACAAGTTTTGTTAAAATAAAAAAAAAAACCCCAAAAACCAAACCAAAACCCCAAAAACTTGGTGTAGTTTTGCTTAAGTTCACAAACTTATTGGGCAAAGTTGCTGATTTAAGAAGGTGCTATAACCATGTGCAACTCTGATTTCAATTTTACTTAATTTGAAGTTTTCAGTGGGTATTCAGCTTTTGTGCCCAAAATGAAAATTGTTCTTCTGAAGTGAAATGCAGAAACATTTGTGTGGAAATCCCTCTCGGCCAAAATAGCTAAGCTCTGCACCGCTCTTTTTCTAAGATAAAAAGAAATGAATCTATAATAGTTTGTGACAGATGGCAGAAAATGTAACTAACTGAATGTGATTCTGTATGGAGTTATTTGAGGTTTTTGGTGTGATTTGTTGTGAGTTCCTCTCCTCCCCCCTTTCCTTTCCTTTGATTGCAGTCTTTGTCCATTTATTCTTAGGATAGAATAAGATTTCTGAGCAGGGGCCTCTCTTGTGGTGCAAAGTGAGAATTGTTTTTAATTGAGCAGAAACATGTGGAAGGATCAGGAATATCTCAAGGGATTACAGAAAAATTCCAAATTTGTACTACTTACAGCTTGTGTTTAGAGCAGGGTCTGCTGGGAATAAATGTTAGTTAGTGTGACCTGTGACCTTAAAAACTGTTGACATGGATTTCAGCCAGAAACTAGCCACAGAACTCCTTTGTTAAACTCATTCATAGCTCCTTGAAAACTCTAGTCAGTGAAAGTTGCCAGCTCAAATCTAAGGAAAGCAGAGCCCTTTTTTTCCTTTTTTTTTTCTTTTTTTTTTTTTTTTCCCATGCTTTGGAAACAGTGGACGCCCCTTAACCAGCAAGACTTCTTTAATAGGACTGCAATCACTAAACTTGATTGGAATTGACAGCTTCCTGGCCCAGGCTTGCCAACTGGCAGGGCATTGATGCATAGGGGACAAACAGCTTTAAGGGCCTGTGCACCACTGTTTGTGTGTGCACCTCCGAAATGTAGCACACTTCTCCTGTGGCACCTCCTGATGCAGAGGGGAAAAAAACAAATCCCAAACCCTGAACGCTGCTTATAGTTCCACAAATCTTTCTGTTTTGGGGGAGAAAATCGAGTATTTGTGGGGGGGAGTTTGTTTTAAAATAATTGTCCTTTTGTCTTCTAGAATTTTCCCTCTTCACTGATTTGGCCAAAAGCCACAGAAAAAATATTTACACTTGGGGGGAGGGAGGGGAGAAAAGATTTTTGAATTTTTGAACTTTTTGAACTTTTACTTATTTTATCTGTGGCTGTATAGTAATATACACTAGAAAAGGGTAAAGTTTATGAAACCTCCTTCTTGTGCACTCAGTTCTTTACAAGTTTTTCCACTGGATGGGTTTTGTGTGTCTTTAGCTGATTCTGTGGTAGGATTCGTTGTTTGGGCTGAACAAAGGCCCACGTGACTTAAATTGTACTTTTGCAGTAAGATGTACCATGGCATCAGTAGGTTTTGTTGCTGCTCTCTATATCTGGCCATAAGAATAGGTACAAAATGGCACGTGGGAAGGAGAATACAAATTTTGGTTCATTTTAAGCTAAAAAATAGTACGGCAAACATGGCAAATCTTCATGAAGAGTCACTGAGCAGGTGGATGGTACAGAGGTACAAGATCCCGAATTGGTTGCCAATTAATCTCGATGAATTGATTGGCGTTTCTCTGCTGTGGGGTCAAGTCCCACTGATTCAAAGTCCTTTGAATAACCTGCACTGTTAAAACACCCAAATATCACAATTTCGATTCAGGTATTTTTCAAAGGTTTGATTTTGTGGAAGTGCCTGCTGTGAACAGCTGGTAGGTCTTTTGGAATATCTTCCATGGGGTTTTTGTTTAAAGAAGGATGTAGTAGATGCAGAGGTGGAAGATGCTCATTCTCCTACGGGCAGCGCAGCCCTGAGCAGTGATGGGGGTGGGGGGGGGGGGCAAACTGGGAGCTGCCTCCCCCCTGGAGCCTCCTCTTCTACTGAAGGCATAAGATTCTCACCTTTTTCTTAGTCATCTTCTTTGAATTCCTGTGCTGATTTCTGTAGCCTTAGAGCTGGATTTCCCACTGAACTAATTCTGCATCAGCTGAAATAATTTGTGTCCCTGGATTCCACCCCCTTGGCCAGAGCGGACTTTGCTCCTTCCTGCAGGTACCAGGGAGCGTTTGGGCATGGTACAGAGTTAAGGTGGAGTAATTCAGCTCAATAAAAGCTTGACCCTACAGAAATTCTTTAAGAACCCTATGGAAATTATAAAAAACTTCCATTGGAATGGTTGATACATTTTTTGCTGTGGTTCTAAAGTGTTCCAGAGCTGCTGTTTGTGAAGGAGCATTTGCAGATGAATAAGGAAGAAATGTCCTGTTCTCACTTGATCTGGATGAAAGTTTGGAACATTAAAAACCACAGATATTTAATGCACACTTTGAACTGGTGCTAATGGGAACTTTCTTCTGTGGAGTATACAGACTATCACGTTAACACCAAATAACTAAATGTATTCAGTAGTAGTCTGATATATGGGAATGCTGAGCTATAGATTTCTTCTTGTTAACTAAAAAATCTTACCTGATTTACAGCTTCTTCATGCTTTGCATTTTTCCTTTGCATAGATAAAAAGTAAATTAATAGGAAGCCTGTATCTCTTTAGCCTAATTTCTTCCCTTCCCCTTTTTGCTGTTAGGCTTCTGCATGGACACAGAAAAATATTACTATCTAATTAATTTAAGAAAACAACAAAAAAACCAGACTTTAGTTTGAGGATTTACTATAGTTGTATGTTGAATAAAATGTTAATAAGCAAAATCAATGTTTTGCTTCCATCTGTATCTCTATGATACTTCAAGCCTTCCAGACAGATGTTTGGCAATGGCTGGAAGTGATAGGGGAGGCTATTGGAAGTCTGTCTGGTCCTCGTGGCGTATCGACCCTGGAATCCCTCTACTTCTTACAGCGCTTTGGAGATGAAAGAAAATAGCAAACTGGTTCTGTTAGACATTGGCAGAGGCCACAAAAAAATACATGTATAAATCATGAGAAATTGGATCTCTCTGATTCAAAAGTGCAACAAAATTGTACCTAATAAAAATGTTGTTATTGAGCCTCTGTCTGCTGCCTTCATAGATTTTTTTTTTTATTTTATTTTATTATTTTTTTTACCAACACGTGCCCAGGGTGTAAGGGAGAGCTGAAGATGCAGACACTTCTCGGTTCCTTTGCACGGACCTTGCAGAGAAAAGCCAAAAGGGCATCGAGGCTCTGAGCCAGAGCCCGACCTTCTTTCACAGAAATTGGAGTTTCTTGCAAGCTTTAGCTGTAGCAAAACAGTTCCACTTCCTCTGCTGCGTATGACAGGAAATTGATCTAAAGTGCCTTAGAAAATGTGAGAAGGCCCTGAATGCAGTGTGTAGGGTTGGAAGGGGGCTCCTGTTGTTGCAGGCATTTTGCTTTAACTTGACATGTTTATAAAACAGTTTACATCTTAAAAGTTTAGGGTTTTTACCCCTGCTGATTTGCTTAAACAGACACTGGCTTTTATTTTCAGTTGCTTGTCAGAATATATATGGAAAAGTGATGAACCTAGTGAAAAGGGAGCTTGACATCAATTAAATTTATCTATCTGCTTTGTGTTTCTTCTTTCTGATACACTGTTTCCAGTAGAGTTTTTCCAAACTTCCTGTGTTTTTTCTCTATTGTCCTTACAAGTTTTACAAGTTAGAGATGAGCTATTTAAAAATACTGTTCCAGGAAAAGAGGAATAAAATTTTGTATAGCATCTGCTCATTCCTTGTCTTCTATTTTCATCTCTGCTATTAAACTTCATTTAGACACTAGAAACTTAGTTCAGAAAGCCTGTAAGATTCTCTTTGTATCACATCTTGCTCAAATATCTTTAAATAAATTTTGAAGTGTTTCTCAGGTTATACTGGTTTTCTGAAACTATGGTCTCTGCAAGACTTAATGAAATACACTTATTAAAATAGTCTTAAAATATTAAAAGCATGTGACGGTGCATTTTTTCTGTCCCATTATTAGGAAGCTTTTATTGAAGTTTATTCCTAGTTTTTCTTGGTCCTCTTATTGACCAATAACGCTCATGCTCATTCGTGGTCAATATGTTGTATGTATTTCATAAGAATGTTCATCTCTGTGTCTGCAAAAATACAAAGTTTTAGCATTTTTTCATATATAAATATCTGTCTAAAGAGCAGTGTCACAAACCAAGAGACATCTTAAAGGATCCAGTTGATTCTATGTGAAGTTTGTATTTTCTGTTTTATTAATATGTGAAAAGTGTGTAAAGTATTTCCTCTTTTTTTTTTTCTTTGAAGTTGTACACAGCATCATAGTTGTAGCAATAGAAATGCATTTTGATGCTTTGAGTTTTAAGGCCAACACTGAAAGGAGTCGATTCCACTGAACTCATAAATAATGAATTCTTATTTTCGACTAGATGTAGTTGATAAATAACAAGTCAATAGGGAATATATTCAAGGACACTGAGTGAAAAGCTTTGGAGTTTTCGTGGTGGTGTCAGTAGGTCTGTTAAAGGCTTTGCCAGCTGGGTTGAAGTTTTGAACCATGGTCACAGTGGTTTAAATATTTTTTGTTGACACTTAAATATGGTAGGACCTTGCTAATTCGCACACCTCCTAATCCCAGATGCTGAATGGCAAGCTCCGTGTATCGCTCGGCGGAAACGGACAGGGCTGGAGTAAGGTTTCATATTTTCAGGCTTAAATATACTCAGTATGCTTACTGTATTAAGTTCTATTAATGTAATTCTTCATGGGAGCAAAATTGGTCCATCATAAAAAGGTATTTTTTTTTTTTCTGCACTTCTTAACCCTTTTTGTTTCACTTTTGTGTACATTTACAAAATATTACTGATTTGTGTTGGGTCATCTAGCATAGTTGCAAATTATCTGATGTTGTCAGTATAAACCAATTAAAAATTGAGGGATGTGGTGTTTTCCTTCTTCGTTCTTTTTCTGCCCCGTTGTTGGTAACGTGCCTGAGGACAGTCAGTTAAGCCATTCCTGGGCTGATCCAGCTGGGGCAGGTACTGCTGACACGGGCGTCCGGAAGAAAATGTTGAATGCATAAGGGGTTAGTTGGTTAATATTAGGAAAATACCTTTTTTTCCCACTGAACTTCCTAGAGAAATTGGACCTGCTGATTAGTAACTGCGGGGGAAAAAGTAGCTGTGGGGGGAAAGAAAAGGTATCTCCTGGGAAGTATCTATATTAGAAATAAACATGAAAAGTCAAAATTTCATATCTCAATCCAAGTCCTTTCTTACTTGTAAATAAGAATATTAATATGAATACTTTATTTAGCTACTGTTCAGCCATTTTTCAATTGTTCCTAGGTGCTGCTTAGCATTGGAGAAATGATGCTTTGGTTTTTGTTTTCCACTATATATGTATATATACACATCATTATTCTTAGCTGAAAGTTTAAGTGTTGCCCTTTAACACTGGTGTTTATTTCTCTACATGTAGATTTTGCTACCAGTCTGGGCTGTGTACTTGGCTTAGTTTTGTAGCGGGAGGAAGTTATCCCCATTCTGAAGTTAGTAGCAGCCAGAAAGTACCGGGAGTTGTTTACAAAAGAGTCCCATCGATTCTCCTTTTCTGTGGGAGCATTCAAGCAGCAAGACCTGCACAGTCTGTTTGGCACAGTAGCCGCTCTCAGCTGGCCCCGTGCCCTCCTGCTGTTAGTCAGGGCAGAGGATGTGCCAGATCGCGGGTTGTAACGGAGCAGAGCCTGCTTGCAAATCTGCTTGTAGTTAGCCTGGGGCCTTTTGGCAGCAGACTACAGCCGATTGATTTAGTTGCAATCCTTTTTCCTTAATATTTTCCATCTGGCCAACAACGACCTATAAAGACAGACACAAAACAGAGTTTGAATTATGAGGAGCGTGATAGTAAAATGCTTCCAAATCTCACTCTAGAACCTGCACCCGCGGAGCGCGGCTGCTGTGTCGCAAGGGAAGTTGTTCCAAAGCACTATTGCAGCGGGGGGTAAGAAACAGCATTGTGGTTCTCAGGTGTGAAACGATGTAATAGAGAAACGTGCGTTTCAGTTAAACTCCTAATCTCTTTCCCTTCTTGCTCTGCCTTCTTTCTGTTGGAGCAAAGGGCTCCTCTGGCACATCCTGCCCGGGATAAGTCATGGTGCAGCGTCGGGAGCCCTGCAAGAAGGAGGGATCCTGGAGTGGAAATTTGGAGGACAGGGACAGGAATGTGAATACAGGAATGTGAATACAGGAATGCTTTCAGGCATGTGCAGCAACAGGTTTGGGCAACTTGTGTTCTCATGGTGTTCCAAAGGTGTGGTGTGTCCAGGCTCACACCTACAGGAGTGCAATAATGCTTTCCAGAACATCTGGGTCAACTCTTCCAATTCTGGTCAAAGCAGAATTTTTGCTCTGATTAGAATTATCCTAATCACTTGTAGTCCTCTGTCTCTTTGTATCCTTAAAGAAAATTAGTTATTTGTGCAGCTCCCCAAGTTACAGCAGTCCTGGCATTGCAAGCTTTTTAATGTGCAGCGTTTACACCTTCACCTGGGAATGCTTGGGGATGGGAACGATTCCTGGTTTTTCCAAGGTGCAGTAAGCCATGCACAGACTTTTACAGATCTTGTTGGTTGTAGTATTTACAGGAAAATTAGAAATTGATTGAACTAGGAGTGAGCTCCAGAGCATGATTCACATTCACACTAACTACAAGCCCAAGAGATCAGGTGAATCCTCCTCTGAAGGCGTGTGTTTCAGTTCATTAGCAGTTTTGAAACCTGCTTCAAATGTAGGCGATTTTTCTAAGTTAAAGATGTTATTAGTTTGTCTCAGCTGTGTGGTCCAAAGCACAAGGAATCTCTACTGTATATTTAAACACTTGGCAGTTTATTTAATCTAGTGAGATAATGTTGCAACTCTTCCAAACCTCAGACATCTAGAACCTAGAACTCCAATTCCCTCGAGTGGAGAAGTGGTGCTGGATTGGGGGGGGGGGGGGGGGGGGTGTGTTGTTTCTCCTTCTAGTAGAAATTTTCCTGTGCTGACTCTGAAAGCCATGAGATGTGTGAGGACAAGGGAAAGAAGCTTCTGCTCTTCTAGACTGAGTTACTGCAGGTTTGGGTTACTCAGTGCATTTCCTGAAGCTGCTATGAAGTTCCTATGAACTAATGCAGGGCTCTTACCCGAGAGTTGCTTCTTTGCTGACAATCCTTTGTTCTTGTTTCATCTCGCTCTGCTGCCTCCTGCTTTTAATCACAGCAGCAGTAAAATTGGGGATCGGAGTTCATGGGTGTTGTGTCCATGGAAGTGCAGTTGAAGGCACAAGTGTGCTGACTTTGGATTATGCTATAATGTTGCAGAGCTACCCTCGTGGGAACATTATTCTTATTGTTAATAACAATAATTTCTTTGAATAGTAAATGTAAAGGGCAAAATGAATAGTCAGAGGAATATTTGCTGAAGGGAGAAATGAATCCTCACGATGGTTTTAGGAAAGAGCTAGATGTAAGGATGGACAGGGAAAAGATGTGTCATTGATACGTGAGTAGAACAGTAGCCCCATGGGGATTTTAGCTGTTCTTAATAATATTCCATGCATAATTTTTGGTCATCTTCCCCCCACCCTCCTTATACCTTAAGGTAATTCTTGCCAAAATAAATAAAAAAGAAATAATCCTCTTCTGTAAAACCAGAGATTAGATTTCAGATGGAGCAGTTGCTCTCGAGTAACTGTCCTGGGCTGCAAGTGCCAATGGGTTTAACCAAACAAATTCCAGGTGACTTTTATAGCAGTGGTAAGTGCCATTCATTCTGAATATTTCCTCTTGGAGCAAAACTTAGGATATCGGTGTAGTGAAGTATCAGTTCTGTGCTATTGTCTTGCTGCTTTGTTTTTGTTGCTGGTTTGATCTGTGGAACAAGAACAGTATTTGCTTTCAGAATGCACAAAGTTAGTTACAGCTTCCAACTGTTTGGTCTCTCTCAGCACTCTCCTTCTGAGACTCAGGATCCCTTAAAACAAACAAAAAAACCCCTTCCTTCTCCTTTTCCCCTCTATATTACCTATCCAGGGCAATGCTCATTGAACTGACTTGTCATGAATTCAAAGAACAGTGAAGGTGTGTCAAGATTTTGCCAGGGCTTTAATCTTGACCGCAAGTCAAAACACTTTTGTAAAATGTCAATGAGAAGGATCACAACAAAAAGTGTCAAGTGTTAGTAATACTAATGTATTGCTGCTGGCGGAATTGGATGAAGCTAAGAATACTGCATTCTAGTCCAGATAGTTTACTGGTTTTGCCTACTGACTAGAAACCAATTTTACTTAATTAATTAGGGCTTCATGTCACACCTTCTTTAGTTACTGAACAACTGTAACAGAAATAATTAAATCATGTCACTTTTTATTACCTTTGGCCCTGGCTGACTGGCTTGGAAACTTCCATTTTAGTGCTAATACAAAATGAATTAGCACATCACCTTGGGGAAAACCCAGTTCCCCGGCATCAAAAAAGTAGGGAGGAAGTAGTTAAAGTGCAAGATGGATAGATCTTCTCTCCCACAAATGGATCACTTCTGGGTTGCTGTCTGAAGGCTTACAAAACGCGGCTGTCAGGAGTGAGACCATCCTGTACTTGCTGACAGATGTATACAACATTCCCCCAACGAGATTACATGGCAACTTCCTCCTTCAAAAACCAAGCCGTGGCAGGAGCCCTCGGGTTATGCGGTGGTAATTGGAGAAGCAGGGGCTATTTGGAGAGGTAGAACTGCTGGGAAAAGCCACGTGAGTTGACTTCTGCATATTGTTTAAATAGAAAACTGATCCAGCCACACCGTAATAACAGGAGAAAGGCTTTATCTGCTGTGGTGGAGGCAGTGTTGTCTGGATTGTGTGTGGATCTGAAATAAAACCCTTAATTTATAATCTCGGCTGTTTATTCAATGTGCTTGGTAAGGGAAAGATCTTCCTCCAAACTAATCAATACGGGTATTATTTACCTAACAGTAACTTACCTCAGTGTGTTTTAGAATTAATTAGTGTTGGAGCATCAGCTTGTGTATTCAGAGAGTAAAGTGATTGTGGGCAATCTCCTATTTTGTTGCTGAAACTGATTCTTAGACAAGAAGTCTCATAAATAAAAATTGTGCCCTGTAGCCAGGGAAAGGGCCAGAGATTCCTTTCTATTAATTTGTGTGTCACAGTTTCAGGAAGTCTGTTGATCAGGTTCATCACGTTTCTGCAGGTGAAGAGTCAAGAGCTATCATTTCAAATGCTTATTTTTGCATCTAAAGGATTCTCGTTTTCTACCCCAATTTTCTCTGTATTTAATTTACCAAAATGCAAAGAATTGGTGTTCTAGAACATTGTCTTATGAACACACGCAGGTATGAAGCTGCATTATCCAACTTTGCTTTTTGGTATTGGAATGATATCGTGCTGATTGAAAAAAAAAAAAGAAGAAGAAGAAAAAATAGTCTGGGTTTAAGTTTTTCTCAGTCTGCATCTCCCCTGTGTATTCAGAAATGGGATGTTCGCCATCTAAAGTGTTTGCCTCTTACTAAAACTTTTCTTGTATTTATTGATATGATTCTCCAAGTTTTTTCTGACTCAGCTTATGGTGCCGATCTATGAGATATTTACCCTGTGGCATCTTTTATTAAGTAGAAATTCCTTTCTGTGGCCCAGAAGGCAATTCTCTCTCTTGCGTGACAGTGTGATTGGCCAGTGAAAACTTTGGCCCATGTTTGTTCTATTTTTGAGATGGGCATTGGCCTTACATGAGGTTGATTGCTCGGGAACTGGAAGGTGTTGGCCAGTTGGGAGTCACTTGCCCTCTGAGCCTGTTACAGTCATGATGGGGATGTCTTTGAGCTGTTTATTAAACTCAGAGTTTCTTAACTCTTAACTTTTTGGGACTCGAGCTTCTTTTTCCTCCTTAGCCTTTAATATAGGTTGATAGTTAATGACTAATTCAAAATATATGGGTAGAAAAAACCTCTCTCGTTCAAGAATAAAAGACCCTGGGAGAGGCAGAGATTATAAAAAACACACCTGATGCTATGCGTCAACTTTTAGATACGTGATGAATTTTCCTAGTAGCTGAGCAAAAGTCCTGACCGGCCTTTCAGTGTGGGTCTTGAAAATAGAGCTGTGTTCAATAGTCCTCTTTGGGGATTTATGGCAGTACAGATTGGAACACAAACTATGTCCAAGTCCCGTGGCTCTCGGAGCTCTCTGTGGCAGCCTCCCTAATACATTGTGCCTTTTGCTGATAGGGAGCACTTTTGATTTGTAATAAAAAGTTCATAATTCTCCTGAAATTTCATCTCAAACTTAGTACTAGAGGACACAGCTCAACAAGCACATACGATTGGAGTCTGTAATGAAAAGGAGCTGTTTCTGTGGTCAAGGAAAAAGGGTTAATTTGCATTGGGATGAAAAGGCTGTTCAGGATCTACTGTTTCAACCTGTGATAGACTTAACAGTAGTCTTTGATCCCCAAATGAAATGTGATGGATTTCAACTGATGCCAGATGTCTCAAACCTAGTGGGATCTCTGATTGTCTGCCACATCTAGAGTTCTCTCTCCCAGCACTTTCATCTGTGCTTTTAAACGTGGTTTGAGAAGAGAGATTCCTTGACAAGCTAAGCCTTTGGAATCCTGTCTCTGTGTTGTCACCAGTGGTGATCTTTAGGCTCTCGTGCTGCCTAATGCATCCTGCTTTCTCAAATCAAGCCCTGTGAACCAGCCTGCTCGAAATCCCTCTTAACCAGCTTTTTTAATGTCCAGGAAATTTAGCACCAGTATCATCTGTAGCGTTTCTCAGTTTAAAGCTGTTCTGCCCTCTTTTTATTTGTTAATTAGAGCATTTTTCTTAACCCAGGCCAAGGAAAAAAAGTTATTCCACGTATTCCTGTTAGCCTTAAGTGGAACATAATTGTTGTCTTTTTAACTCCAGGTCTATTTTGTTGCACTTTATAAATCTTACTATAAACTGTCAAGCTCGTCAGTATACCCATCTTCTCACCAAGCATGTTTTGTGGGATATTCTTTGCCTGTGCTTTTAATAAGAGTATAAAGAGACAAATGTCAGTGCTTGCCTTGTAAATGCAAACAAACTTTTTTCTTGATGTACCTTTATTTCATGTTGCTACTTCAGTCCTTTGTTCTTGTACGTGCTTGATAAGTTTCTTTCTTCATCTTAAACTGAAAAACCCCAAAGATTTACAACCTTCTCTTCTGAAAAGGGACAAGAGACCTTGGTTTATGAAGCTTCCCATTTAATTTTACATCTACTGAAACCCATGTCCCTTTAATGTATTTATTTTAAGATACCGCACTCGCTCTCCCGGAGTCCATTACCTCGGCATGCTGATTGTGAGGGGAGGTGTACCCCTACCTGCTCAGAGGGGCTTATGTTGGCTGGGTACAGTAAGACCTGCAACTTCCTATTCCCTAAAAGCCTCGTGTAGCTGGGTTTGTGCTCTTGTAAAGCTGATCAAACAGCACCGTGCTGTTCCTCTGTCGCCAGCTTGTGTCCCGGGCATTAGAGATGTATGGACTCCCCAAAATTACCTTACAGTTTTGTATTGTGTTTCAGCAGACCCTGGGTTCTGTCTCTGAAATTAATTCCTTTCTCTTTTTCTCTGTGGGGACTAACTGGAGAAATATCACTTGGCACGTTTGCCCAATGGTACAAAGAACTTGTGTGTTGGAAGTTAAAAGTCTTTGATATTTAAAAGTCCCCAACAACAGAACAGACCTTAAAGACCTTTCTGAAATAAATTAAACACAAAATCTTAAATTTTGCGGTGATAGATAATTCACAGGAAAAAAGCTTGACTGTTGAAGATACTTAAAATTTTGTACATTCTAAATTATGCCTGTATTTCTGTGTGTGTGGACGCACAGTTCCTTTGTACAGCAGGCAGGGTGTTATGCAAAGACCTACAAGCCAGAAGGGGCTCTATTCCTATTTTCCAGTCTGAAGTGTAACGCTCCAGGTTCTTAAAACACAGATTCTTTTTGTATAAAGTGTTTTTCAGTGAAAGTCCAAAGCATGGGTTTTGTGGAAAAGCTGTTTCTTTTTCAGACTGTAAAATTTTGTTGTTTTCTTCCCTCAGAGAGGGCTCCGGCGAGAAGTGGGGCAGATTGCTGTGTGCTGGGTTGATAGATGCTTCATGATGTCGCATACTGTAATGCTAAAGTTCTTCTGAAATCATTTTATTTACATAAATTCCAGAGTGCAGCTGCACTGGCCTTTTTTCCCCCCCTCAAGGTTTTAGAGTGACCACAAAGACTGCGCGAAAGGGTGACAGCTTTGTCACACTCAGACTTCAGCTCCATTTGCGCTGTCCCAATTAGATGTTAGCACACTAACAAAAGGCCCTTGGAATGGTTATCTCAAGCTGCCCTCGCACTTCTTAGCTTGACTAAAATGTAAAATTGTTACATCATAAATCTCTTTCTTACAGTTTTCTGGCTTGGTGTTGTTGAGGGGATGCATTCAGCTCCTTTGAGCTGTCTTTTGTGAGAGCCGCTGCCGCTCCCAGGGCTGGGGCTGGGTTCAATAGTGGCATTTAGTGAACTTGGGAGTCTTTGTGCAAGGGGGACTTGCAATAACTGCTTATGCTTGGTCATGCTGGGTAGAAAAACAGGAGAGGAGAATGTTTTAATTGACTTTTATTATTAATACGCAGCAGCAAGTCACCAAAGTAAGCACTTTCTATTGACAATTTTATAGTATTAAGGTGCTCCGTAAGACGAGATGCTCAAGCTCTGTGTGAGCCAGGTCTGTGGGGTTAAATACTTCTAAAATACCTGCACGAGTCACAGAACTTTTAACTGAATCTCATGGAAAGAGCACTCAGGTCATAATCAAAGGGAAGTTTATAACAAAACTGGGAAAAATACAAAAAGGAAAGATCCTGGGAGCAGGAGAAGGAAAGGGTTAGGATGGGTTTCTGCGATGGCACAGGCGCTTACAGCGGATTGAGGTCTAATGCAGAGACAAAACTTTGAAATAAAATTAAAAAAAAAAGCTGATGTTCACAAAAGGCTGTTGGCTGATCCTGTGGAAGGTGAGCCTGCATCTCATCAACATGCACAGATGTTGCTATGGAGATTTGTGGGTATGTGTGTATGTGTTTAAGCTTACAAGTGTGAGAATGTGTCAATAGACTGAGTCTAGAAGAGGAATAATGATGTACTGAGTTCCAGAAGGTGCAGGGGAAGACACTGGAACACGTGAATGGTTGAACTGGGAATTTACCCTATGGAAATTCCCAAATGAGTCCAGAGACGTCCTGATTCTTTTAAATGCGTTTTGTAAAAATACTGGAAACATTGGGTGGGGGGAGGAAAAGAGGGTGAAAAAAACCACACAAAAATTAGTAGTGTATAACTGCAAAGAAACCAATAGGCATGTGAAGTCTCAGTTCTCTCTTGAGGGGAGGAAAGGATTATTTTAAAAAATATGTAGTGAAGTCATATAACTTAGTCTCAGTTGTTAAAAATTTAGGTGGAATTTAAAAATAATTAAAAAGGGAATTCACATTTTTCATGAAGGGAAGGGGAAAAGTTTTTTAATGGCTGTGGTGTTGCTATTTACAGTTGTGTGTCCAGAAGACCACTGCAGAGCATGGCGAGTGGCAAACCCCACTTAGTTTACTGTCAGAATCTGCAGTTGGTGATTAACTTAAAATAGCATATGATTGCTAACATTAGGAATAATGCTGTCTGGGAGGAGTGTCATCAGTTCCCAGGCGCAGGAGGATGGAAAGAAGCAGTATTGGTTTTAAGTATGAATGGTAGAGTTTTATCTTTAAATGGAAGAAGTCTTAACATAACTGGTCTCTGAGAGACTGGTAATTTTTCATATATTTTCCATACCCATTTCCTTTCAAACATGGTGGTGGAGGGATTATCCACAGAGATGCCTCTGAGTTCTGGGTACAAGGGTCTCTCGCTGTCCTTGAGTCAGGAGATGTGTTAATAATAGTAGTAGTAATAGTAATAATAAACCTCATCTTTTTTTCAGTATGCTGAATCTTCACATGGAATTTGTAGTGATCTTGCCCATTACTCTGTGAGGGATCTCAGGTTTGGAGCAGATGCAGGGGGTGAGGTGTATTGATACAAGCCATTCCCACCACAGGAGTGTGTCCGCGCAGGAAAAGGTGTTTCACTCATTCGACCGACGCCGTGACACACACAAACTCCTGGGTCGCAGTGATTTCATCACTACAACTAAGCCCTGGGGCATCTGTGCTTAGAGTTGATTATTCAGAGTCCTGAACTGGAACACCCTGTGTTTTATTGATACGTGCACGAGTCGTGCTGGCAGAAGAAATACTTGGCCTGAACTTCCTCTGCCTTACACTTTTGTCAATCAGGAGTCTTTTCAGTGAAGTTACTGATGGTGCATACTGTAGTCTATATAAGAGCCAACCTCATTATTGACAGAATTAAGTATTTTAGGCCACTGCAGGCTACTGTAGTGATCAAAAGGTCAAGATTCAGGATCTCCTGGACTCCAGTCCTGGCTAATACAGACGGATTTTTGTAAGGCTGTCACTAAAGAGGAGTCTGCCCATCTGTAAAATGGAAATGACTCTTCTGTTGTGCAAGGGAGGTGGCAGTTGGTTATGCTGTTATCAAAATATATAGTACGTGTTATAAATAAATACGTGTTAAAAATTCCACTTCTGATCGGTGTGAATGGAAGGAGTAAAAGTTACTTACAACTCACTCTATTAGGAGATGCTGCACTGAAAATGTTGCTATTGGGCTACTCAGTCTCATTAATTTCAAATGACAAATGATGGATGTCGTGTGCCTGTGGAGGGACTGGAAGCTGTTCTCTGTAGGAATGGTGTGAGCTCAGGTGGTCCATATCTTCGTAGGGTTCAGAGGAGACCAAAGGTACTACAGGTCCTTTTCCAGAAGTGTTTGCTTTGCTTTTTCATGGTGTCAGCACACTAGTGAAATTGAATGCTGGAGCTGTCAATGTCAAAAATCAGTTTTATAAGCAGTTGCTATGGTAATTAGCAGGTACTCATAAATCATTTGAAAAGGTACCCCTTGCCACTGGGGTTTGCTGCTGCTACACTGGAACACGTAGCACTTTTGCTGCCGAAGTTCTCAATACACTTTCAGTCTCGTTAGTGCTCCGTGGGGGGTTATTTTGATGAGTTCAGCTTTCCCAATGTTCTTCTACACTTTGAATATCATCCTATTGCTTCCTCCTTCACAGTTTTCTGTTACGCGGGGAAATATCTCCCTTTTTAAGTTAACTTCATTGGAGATTTACCTTTCTAACAGCAAGTCAAGTTCCCAGGTCCATACCATCTTTGCTTGTTTCCCAGCCTCTCTTTACACTTGGCCTTGGGTGTACCTGGTACTTGTGAGACAGCAGCAGAGATTTAGGAATGGCTCTCCTTCATTCTAATGAGCCCTCAAAAAATATCAAAAGAAATGATAAGGGTGATTTTCACATTTCAAAGAAAGTATATTTATTTTCAAAGCCTCTATTCATTAATAATGCTTCAGAACTGGATAAGAAACAGTTGTTTTTTCCTGAGGAAGGCATCTTTGACTTGATAAAGGAATCAACTGGATGCCAGTGTAGATACGCCGCCAGAAGATTCCCCCTTTGCTATTCTTAGAGATGTTGTATTTTCTTATTTAATGTTGGAGAATTCTGTTTGACTGCATTAGTGACATGTCTTTACATTTAGGCAATCACCAGGATAGAGCTGTTGTCATGGTTTTGTATATACTTTTTCGGCTTTTGTGTTTGCTGGAGACTAATTGTTATATTCTGATGGAGATAAACCAGTAGCTCTCGTGTTTGTGCAGCTCAAAGTCCGGTTACTGTCAATGACCCCTTAATTTTATGTAGGACAGAAGCAAAAGCACCGTACAAAAGTTATGAAGTATGAGCCTTAAATCTTCCAAGAAGCTAAGGGGTGTTAAAGAATGAAGTTTACCTTCATTTAAAATCCAAACCTGGGTATTTGCATAGACTGGCTACAAGAGCAGTGCAGTGACATCTTCAGTGCAGCCTTCTGGTTTTGGCTGTAGATACTGAAATTTTATTTCAAAAATTGCCTGTGTTGAGCAGGCTAGAAGAGGGCTTGGAACAGTAATAGATTGAAATGAGGCATCAGTTTTTTGTGTGCTATTGTGGCCTTTCTGCTTTTATCCATGAGTACTATTCGACCTGGCTCCATCTGAAGTGTTCATTTCAGTTAATGTTCCCTCTTGTGAGTCAGCTGGAGGACAAATACTGTTTTAAGTATTTTTTTTAAAAAAAAAAGGTTGATCATGAACTATGCTAACAGTTGTTTTGTTTTTAAAAGCTTTTGTATTAAGTGTTTAATGAGAGTAAGAGGACCGTGGAAAGCCATTTTCCTGATTTCCTGATTTCATTGCTGTTGGCAACTTGGAATCACTGAAGGAAGTTGTGTTGGGTCATCTCTTACTGCGTCCTTCAGCCTGGTGCACACACGTGTGTGTACACACCTGTGTGTGCAGGTATGTGAATATGAATGCAGTTGCTTTATATCAGAAGAGCTGGCTGAATATTCTCCAGTTTTGGTTGTGGTCCTGTCTGGAGGTCAGAAGATGCGACCTGGCGTGTGCTGCTGTGACAGAGCAGGTTTTTCTTCCTTTCACGTTCATGTTAAAGCACACGACTGGATTACTACGTTGGAAGATCCCAAGTGAATTGATGGCAGTGCAGCATTTTCCGCTGTGCAGCAGCTGATACTGGGAGGTGGCACTGTGTGTCCCACATAACTCTTGCAGTAGGGTTTGGGCTGTGCCAGCAGAGCTGCCCGCATCCCCCCTGGACCATGGTAGCCCCTTTCTGATGAGAGCCCCGACCCCAGGGGTTGCTGGGGTTTATCATCCCAATTTGCTGTTTTTTCCATCCTTCCTGTTGTCTGAGCCTGCCCTCTCAGTTGTTTTTGCACCACTGGTCTCTACACGCTGCACCTTGGAAAGGTTTGTATTTACAAGCTGCGACGCCGCACTGTTGTCTTAAGGGTTTGCCTGACCCTAATTGCCGTGACACATGTAACTAATGATGGTGTGCACTTTCAAGGAGCACACTAAAAAGGTGATGACATACGAGTTACTGAATAAGGTACTTGTGCAACTTGTGCAGGAGAGTTTGTGCAGACCTTTTGCAGCACAATGAGCAGTTTTCCTGTGGCCGTGGCTGTCCCCGCCGGCCTGGCCTGTCTCCAGCAGAGCTCCAAACACGCCGCTCAGATGGAACAAGCCTCACTTGGTCAGGCTTTGATTTGATTCTCATCGCTGGCGGCAAAGGTGTGTGCGTGAGGAAGCTGAAAACGGGTGTAAAATTAACAAAAATAATAATAAAGTTTCAGATTGCCCTTTTATTTTTGCTTACTCTTGGACCGCGATCTGATTTATGCTTATTGGAGTCTTTGAACTTCAACTCCCTTGAAGAATCTCCTGTCCCTGGCGGGTTTGATGTTGCTGGCGGGGGCTGTGTGTGTGCGGTGCCTGCGCCCCCTGCTCTGGGGCTCTGGGCAATCTCACTCCCGAGCGCTTCCCTTCCTTTGTTTAACCTATGACCTGTGAAAACAAGAGTTAATCAAAAGTTCTAAGGTAGCTAAGAGGAAGGGGAAGTGTTTGGTTACAAATTAAATATGAGCAAGTCATAAGCCATAAATCTTCAGTAGTGCTACCAGTTGTGCTGCTTAAGTTGCATGTGGTACAGAAAGTTTTTTGGTTTTAAATTCAACCTCTGTTTCTTGGGAGGGGGTGTTTAAAGGCTGTCTCGAGGATTTGCTTTTTGTAAGAAAAAAATCCACATCTTGTCTTTTTTCCTTTTGGCAGAGATCTAGAAACAAATTCAGGTAACTATATTTCTTGATTTTTTTTAAAATTTTTTTTTCTCCCAATTTTAACTGGTCATGATTTGGTCTAATAAAACCAGAACTGGTTCATTCTTGAGTAGTAAACATGTGGAATAAGTGATGATGTAAAAGTATTGAAGATGGCAGGATAAATTAGTTTTCTAATATATCCAAAGCTTTCAGGATGAGAGAGATCCAGAATTCTGCAGTGACAAAGGAGGAAGGTGAAAATTGAAACGAGGCTGTCTGCATAATTTACACACTTTTGTGGCGGTTTGTTTGTTTTATGTCATCTTGCACCTCTGTTGAGCTGGAGATACACAGTTCCCCGTGTATGGTGTTGGGTTGAGGTCTGCTTCAAATATCGACTAATTTCCTCGCCTTCAGAACTGTGAAGCTTCTCTCCTCAAATGGAAAGTTATTCATAAAATAAGACCAAGAAAGCAGTTATGCTGAGATTCTAAACCATTATTTGAAAAACGTGGATTAAAATAAGGAAGAGTTAGTGCTAAACAGGGGACAGTAGTGAAGTTCATCATCGGATACCAGTGAGGAGAAAAGGGTCGGCTGAGCGAGCGGAGCAGAGCAGGGCTGTCCTTCCCTTTGCTGGGCTGGAGAGGCTGATGATGTTCCACGTTGAGTGAATACGAGACTTTATCTGGGCTATTTTTATTAGTATCACGGAGGCTATTTTCTGGATGCTGCTCAAAAGCATGAAAATGGGGTTTGGCTGGAGGATTCTCATGAACAGAACCTACAGATTGGTTACGTTTGGGGTATTGCCGTAATAAAGAAAAGTGCCTTGAATCCACAGTGAGGTGAGGTTTAGCTGTGACCAAACAGGCCCCGACAGGCCAGATAAGTCAATGGTTGAAGAAAGAAGGAGCCCAACCTTGGGTTTGGGGCTCAGTGGGTCTCTGTCAGTGGGCACCCCTGATGCAAAGGGTCCTGAGCCTGCTCCATCCTCCCTGGCTGGGGCTGGAGGGAAGGGCAGGGTTGGGGGACCTGGCTTCAGTACTGACACATTATTGTTGAGGGGTATTGGTTGTTGGGTGTAAATCTTTTTTTAAAAGATTCTCATTTTAATCCTGTAAACGTAGTTTTCCAGCGAGGTCCCTGAGCAATTAGGCAGA
The DNA here is from genome assembly GCA_004320125.1 of Scolopax mira. NCBI lineage: Eukaryota > Metazoa > Chordata > Aves > Charadriiformes > Scolopacidae > Scolopax > Scolopax mira. The sequence goes on along the minus strand of BJBW01006048.1, from coordinate 144,583 downwards.
ACTTTAAATCTCCCTTCCTGAACCAGGGTTTGGGTTCATCCTGTCGGGGAGCTTTCTGCTGCCTCGCTTTCTGTCTTTTCAGACTCTTTTGATAGATTCCTTGCAAGGATTTGTTTACCAGGTTCTTAATCTCTACTTAGCAGATAGGTTTTGAGGGGATTTCTTGTTACTCTTGTAATGGCTTTTAACTCTGCTGAAGTTTATTTAACTAAACAGAAAGAAAGAAACTTATCTTCTAAGTAATCCTTCTTGATTGTTTACAACATAATGCCAAACTTAAATGCTGTTTAAAGTGGTAATTGTCTGCCTTTCGCCTCTATTCTAATACATAGTTTGTAAAGATGCTTAGAGCATATTAATTTAAATGATAATACTGTCGTATAACATGAAAAGTTAAGTTGCTTATCAGTATATTTTGATAAGCTACTTACATTTTACAGTAGCATTTGCAGGCTTCAAACAAACATTAATGATGGAGTGCCAGTCGCTTTATCTGCCCCATATATAGCTTCTCACTTCATTTATTACTGAAGCTGTACGGTTAGGAACCACGGGGCACTCAATTCTTTAGAGTTGTCAGGATGTAGTCATATTTTATAAAAACTTTAAATCCTGTCTAACTATATCAAAATAGAATCCATTTGCTTCAGAGAGCATCTGTGATTAAAAGAAGAATCCGTTTGTGCGTCACGCGGACTTGCTTCCCTATAGGCTGCAGCTGAGGGAAATTCCTTGCTGGTGCTTAAAAAGAAATTGAAATAAAGAACTGTGTCATGAAAATGGGTACAAAATCATACCAAAGTGTACCAGAGTGAAATGTAACCTTTTAGCTCTCTGTTTTATTTTATAGAATGGAAATGTAATATAAAAGAAAAAGATGTGATTTATTTTTTTTCCTGCATGTTTGTCTTTTAAATTCGTTTCTTTATTACTTTTGTAAATTGAGTGCAAGTTTGCTTAAGGAAAAGTTTCTATTTAACCTAACTGAAGGCTGGACTGAATACTGTGATACAGGACGTGGAATAAGATTTAACAACGGTTAAATTGCATCACCAAGAACAGTTTTTAAACAATCCAATTGTATCAGGATTCAAAGCAAACCTGTCTGTCTTCACTTCACTAGGACCCCAGCTATACGGGAGACGAGTTATTCAACATACACTTTGGGAAATAATTGCAATTAAAAATGTTCCACTGTACATTAGCATAGATACATTAGTGTATATTTATCTCACGGGTTAAAAGCTCCCATTGGATGGTGTTTGCTGTGTCTGGGGTGAGAAGGTGGGAACGCTGGGGAAGGGTAAATGCTCCAGCCTCTGCTCCTTCAAACACAAGGGCTGATGTGACTTTCCTACGGATACTTACCAAGGGTCAAGTCCAGCAGAGGCTGTTGATAGGATGCATCTGTGTAGTGAAGGTCAACAATCTTGGGTTTATTAACTGAGATTTAGCAAGTTAAATGTATGCTTTTTCTTTCTTTCTTTTTTTTTTTAGTTACCTCCCATGGTTTGAAGTCTTTTATAAGCTGCTCAATGTCTTGGCAGATTATTCAGCAAAAGGACAGGTATTATTCTAAAGTACTAACCTTTTTTTGCCCTGCCCAAGTATCAGATGGGGGAGAGATGATGAACACAAGCTGTTGTTAGATGTGCTTATATCAGAGATGATCATGTGAATTATTAATCTGTGTGATGCAGAAATATATAAGATAATATTCAGCCAAGCTGGAAGCTTGGCAAGCGCCTCTGAAAAAAAAAAAGAAAAGCTTTTAAATTATTTTTGGGAAAAGATAAAGTCCAAGAATGTGACCGTGGATCCAGCACAAGTTTCGCAGCACTGTAAAAATGTGAACTGAGCCATTAAAACTTTCTTTTTTCATGATACAGAAAAACCACATGTATGATTGCAACACCTAGTGTAGTTTCAGCTATTTAAGATATTGTAAGTGTAATCTTCCCGGTTAGGTTGCTGCTTTGATTTATTACCACTTGGTGGTAATAATTGTATTTTTCACTTGTCAGAATCATTTACATTTGAGGTGGAAGCACTTAGGATCACATCTTCATCTAGATGGATTAAATACATTTGGCTTGACCCTAAGCCAGTGAGTTCTTACAAAGAAGTTGCAGTGGAAGCTGGCTTGCTCTGCGCTGGGTAACTGGGTAGTGCTGGGGCTGGTGACGCAGGAGGTTACAGAAACGTGTAGACATAGGTATGAAAAAATATTCAAAAAGCTGTCAGAGGAAACTGCGTTCATTTCTCTTCATAGTCTAATGTATAAATCTGTTTTCACATTTTTCTTTATACTTGCAAGTTCCCTAAGCCCCCAGTTCCACAAACATTGCCCCTCTGTCTTGGACTTTAGATTGTTATAGCAATGCTGACTTAGTATGCATTTTAAAATTTATTTTCTCTTTCTTATTTCAGGATAGTCAAAGGAGTGAGCTCCTAGAAACACTTCATAAACTTACCATCCCTGAGCCAGGAACCTCTGTTCATCTTGGAGTGGTAAGTGAAGGGGCAGAGATGTAAACTAGGGTGTTTAATTTTCATTACGTATCATGATAGAGGACTGTCAAAAGCAATTCTTTTTGTAACTTTGTGACATTTATTGTCCTCATTCTGCAGAGCTCCTGGATCTTGCAGCTGTGCAGGGGGACAAGGCTGGGAAGCAAACAGTCGCATACCTGTTGTAGCAGCGTTCTGAGCAATGTTTATCATGTTTGCTGATTCCTTCTCTTCCTCCCACCCCAAGAAAAAAGCTCACACAGAGAAGGATTTATTGCATTTTTATATCTTGTGCGAAAATTCAAGAATACTGAAAGAATAGATGTGGGATTTTACTGATGGGATTATACTGACAGTAAAGTCTTCTGGGTTTTTTTTTTCTCTTCGAATTAATTTTTGCAGAACAACCTTGTGTTCCTGGCTGTAGTGAAAAATCACTGAAGACGCGCGTTGCTGCAGTTGCCAATTAGTCATTTAGAGTTCACATGACAACTAGTGGTGTGTGCAGCCCCGTTCTCCCTCTCCTTTCCTTTACTCCTTCTGAAGTACTTTTCTTGGCAGCCAGCAGCTTGCTCTCATCACCTCACCCGAAACACCACTGGACAGGTAGCCGTTGTTTGGCCTGGCTGGGCCACCAGCTGGTGGTGTCGACGTCCCCGTCCTCCTGAGGCCAGACCTTTGAGGGGCAGCGTGTCTGTGTAAGGGGATGAGCTGCTCCAGAGGCAGTGATCAGTTGGGGTATTTTGGGTTTTTCATAGCAGCGGTTTTGAGGAATGCTGCTGGTCTCCCCTTGTCTCAGGCATTTCATGGGCAATGAAGCAAGAAAGGATATAAAAATAGCAGGGAAGGGCCTGTGAGCTGTGGTGTCATTCCCGTTTTATTTTGGCTGTTTACAAGGCTATTCTGGGGCTGGGGTGAGGTCCCTACACGCGCTATGGTTGTCTGTACTATTCCTGTATCTTCGCACTGCATCTTTTCAACCAAACTGAAACAGTGATGTATCAAAAAGCAAAAACTTGTGTTTATACATTTAGTGTCTATATTCAGAGTAGCTGTTAAACCCGCTTGCTATTTCGGGTTATAGACTGTTCGTGAAGCACTGGGATGTCTGAGATGTATATACAAGAAAACTGTGCCAATTGTGGAACTCTGCCAAGAATGTAACAGCCTTTAAAACTTCAGCAAGTAATTAATAAGTAGCCCCAAGACAAATGGTGAAAAATCTTAAAAATAATATAAATTGTATACAACTTTGATTTACAAAAGCGTTTGTAAATCAATCTCTCCTTTCCTTTTTTAAAGCCCTAACCAAGAATATCATGCAAATCATGTGTGGTCAGATCAGGAACTAGAGTGAATCCAGTCTCTTGGAATGCAGACAATTAAAAAAAATGTAATGTTATGATGGATTGTGAAGTTGTGAGACCAATATAGTCTTCCAAAATGTGGTTTTAAAGATGTATAATATTGACCAGGTAAGTAGGCACAAAACTTCAGTAAATTTCCATAACTTCACCATTGTCCTGGGTGCTGCGAGTCAGGATGGGACCCACTGCCTCCCATTTCCCATCATCCGTCGTGCAACCAGCAGCTGTGGAAAGAGGGCTTGAAGTATAGATCGCCTTGGAGTTCCTTGGCATATGTCATACGTTGTGTGAGTCTGTCTGTATCAGCGTCTCTGAAGAACAAAAAGATGTACTAGAGATTTTCAGGAGCATTTGATACTTTCTATTGTGACGCATTTGGTATTGTGTGTGTGATCTGAGGGTCCAGCGTTGGAAATCCATGACAGAAGTCACACTGGTAGTTGGGAACAAGTGTTCTGTCATTTTTACTTAGCTGAGCGGCTGCTATTATTGCTGTTACTAATACCAAGCAATAAATTTAGATTGCTTTTGACAATATTGCAATAATCAATATATTCTCTTTTTTTTAGCATTCTTACTTTACTGTGCCTGACATCAGAGAGCTTCCCAGCATACCCGAAAACGTGAGTACTCTGGAGGCCTCTGCACTTTACCACGTCTGTTTAATGTCTGTAGCAAAATAGACAATAATTGTTACCTCTGCTTGGCCTAGCAATAGGTTATGTTCTTAAAACGTTGCTAGATGTTGACATGAACTTTAGGTGGTTAACTTAGAAATATTGGGCAGAAAATATGTTGCCAACTGCAGAAATACATGAGTAACAGGCCTTTTGGAGTACAGCATAACATAGAATTTAATGGTTGCCATTTTGATTAAGAAAATATATGAAATGACCAGGAAATTGACAGTATCATTATCTTAAGATATTTAAAAAATAAAAAGTTTAAAAATATTATTAATAATATGTTTATTATTACTTACTGTTAACAGTAAGTAATTATTATTATTATAATTACTTGCTGTTAACATTCCATGATTTCTTGGCTCTAATAAGTGAGGAAATTTAAAATACACATCTACAGTTTTAGCCTACTTAAAATTGGGAAGGAGCAGTGATTTGGTAACTGTATGTAACACTGTGGTGGCATTTCAGAGAACAACGACGGGCTTAATTTATGTGAAAAAAGCAGATCTGCTAATCGTACCGTGAGCCCCTTCTGAAAGAACAAGAGACCAGTAGAAATGATCCCTTTGTTAGATGGCTTTCTGAAATGTCGAGCATTCCTGGTTTCTTCAGGGCCACTTTTCAGAGACTTTTTAAGCCTCACCAAGTTGTCTCGTGTGCCTCAGCCTGCCTCCGATTTCCAGCCAAATGAGAGGTCTGTGGGAAGACAATGCTGGCATTTGCTTCTCTTAAATACTCCTTAATATGCTCTGCTGTGTCTCTTCGCCAAATTTCTATGTCTGACGTCTCCCTTTTCTTTCTTGAATGTTTTGCGCTCTGCCTTAGCACCATATACCTCAATTTATGGCATGAAAGAAAGGAAGAAAAGGGAATCATCGAGACATTTCGTCTCATTTGTGGATGATTTGTATAGCAGATAACATTTGGGGCTTTTTGTTTCTGTTCAAAAACATAGTTGCCAGCTTTTCTGTGTTGTAGACTTTTCATACAGACACGTATCCTGTCAGGAAATTTAATAGTTGTGCTTTTTCTTCTAAGGTGCTTTATTTTTGTAGAGATATGATACATTAGGAGTAATTCAAGAGTCAATTCCTGAATCCAAAGCAGCTGTCAATCCAGTTCTAATCCAGACAAGTTACTTGTTTATAGGGTTTCTATTTTATGTTAATTTCTTTTACGCTCATCAGATCAAACTTTAACAATTTTTGTTTGATAAAAAACAAAGCTTCAAATCACCTGGAGAGCGAGGGAGGGAGTTTATTTCCATTTTGCAGGCTTTCAAATTGGAGGGCAGGGAGAAATGAGCTAGTAATGGTACGAAACCAGTGACAGGGATTGCAAGTAGATTGTCTATTTGGGCCTGCTTTAACTACAGGGAGCAGTTTAGTATGGGGAATTCACCTCTGGGAATAAAAGGGGAAGGTGGCTTCATGCAGTTAAGAAATATACATATGCCCATATATATATGTATACACACACCCCCAAATTAAAGGAGCTAGGGCTCATTGCAGGGAAGAAAAATATTAAAAATCAAATAATTGGTTTAATTCTTGTTGCAGTTGACTCTTCTATTTCTCACACGTTTAGTTTGTTTATTTTTTTTCTAATGAATGTAGTGTAATTTTCTTATGAGGATTTTCTCTGTCAATACAACTTTCGTATAGAATTGAGGCATATTAGGGAATGATACAAGGACATTAAATGAGCATAAATCTTCATGGTTTTTAATCAATTGCCCTGATTTATTCACATTTCTGCATATCTTATCAGTAATTATATTTTAGACCCATATTAGCAAAAGTTTTAGTAGTGCCAAGCTTTGAAGTTGTATGTAATGATTGATGGAGAGCTGCACAGAGCTCTATTTGGAATGTTAACAAACTTCTTGGGACTATCTGAGTTTGTGTCAGATCAATATGTTTAATGAGTCGTGAAAACGTTTAGTGTGGACATTTTTACATAACAGCTAAGTGTTTACTTTTTCAAAAGATTTAAGTTATATGAAAGATTTGTAAATGTGTTGTGACTTCAGAAGTGAATTGGGTTCATTGCAGGAAATCCAGGGCAAGGCTGTCCATTCCTATTGGGAGGGTGGAGAAGGAAACTTGACTCATTTTGAGCAATGACATGTTCGAATAAGAACCTCACTGAAGTCTCATAAATGAAGCCTTCAAGAGCAGATGAAAATAAGTGAATTATAAGCTCCATTACTATGTTTGGGCTCTGCTCTTTGCAGAGAAGAGAGCTCTTTCATTTGTTCCTTCTCACTGAAGGAGAAGTACATGATTTTTATTTTATTTATCTCAAAGGTCAGTGTGCATTGCATTTCCTGATATTAGATAGCAAATGATCAAATAGATAATTGATCTAGGAGTGGACTTTCAAAGGAGCATAAGGGAATTTTGTATGGACTCCTACTTAGTTTTGAGTGGAGTTGGGGATATCTGTTCCCTTATTTTATTTTAAAAATCTCACTTTTTACTCTCCCAAGAAAGGTTTAAATCCTAGGAAACAAAATACATAACAATTATACTACAAATTGGAACGTTTTCATTTGTATTTATTTAACTCATTCATGGTTTTGTCACTTACGAGACGTGTCTTTCAAAATACATGTTGAAGTCCCAATTTCATCTTCAAAGATGACAGCTTTCTTATAAATAAAACTTAGAGCTAACACGTGAATTTCCTCAGTATCAATACATTACCATACAGCCCACATGCTTCCCAGGTGTCACTGGCAATTTTCTGAGAGCTGAGAAGACTAAAACCTTACAAATCTTCCCCTCTGAAGGTACATTTCTGTGTCAAAGCCAGTATTTCTCTACAATAAAATCAGTGAAAGAATAACTGCAAATTGGGTCCCGGTGTCTATTTTCCTCTCACCAGTGGATCCAGTTGCCTTGTAACCGCATCCCCGCAGATGCCCCTCCACGTGTTCACGCAGAACATGGGGGTGACGTGCGCCTTTTGCCATGGCCCCAATCCGGGTGGCATCAAAGGGAGTTCAGCACTACTTAAAAATTCTTTTAATTCACACTATTTGCAGTAATTGTGTCGTCATGCACTGTGTTTTGGCGTCGTGGAAAGATGGGTGAGAGGGGGAAGAAGAGTCGTAGAGAAGACAGCTTATGTTTAGACAAAAATATCATGCTAATCAGCACAGATGGGATGAGAAATACAGAAAAAGTACATGATAGTTTAATAGGTTTTTGGCAAAATGTGTTGGCTTTTTTTTTTTTTCCTTCTTTGAATATACCTGTCTGTGGCTACAGCTTTTCTGTAACAAAGATCTGAATGATTGTTTTATATTAACTTGTTTGAAGCTAACCATAACGAGCTTAGTTTTTATCTGTCTATGTACTGGTGTAAAAGTCTTCCAAAGACAATGCTTAATTTTCCTTTAGTTCTTTGTGTTTGGTTGGCAAGCTGTGGAACATATTTTTGCACAGTATGAAGCATCTTGGCAGACTTTTCAGGCCAAGTATTGGTGGTTTTAGAGTTATCTTTGGATCTGTCAAAAGTGCTAATAGGCTTTGTTGAGCTTCTTTAAGTTTCTAAATCATATTTGCTTTTTGCTTTTCTGCACTTTTTTATTTAAGGCTGATTAAGATTGCACTTGAATTCATGACTAATCTAATTTTGCTCTCACATGTGCGTTTTGTACAAGACTGTCTTTATCATATAGCAACCCTTTAATATCTGTAAGAAGCTATTTGAAAATAAATTCCCTAATTCAGCGTTTTTTTTGCTGTATTACCTTTTTCTCTAAACCCACTCCTTCCACCCCCCTTTTTTTTTGAATTTCTGTGTTTTAAGAAAACAAACCCCCTTTTTTATTTGCCTCATGCTGTAAAAACCCCTCCTCATAATATGCTTTGATCAAGTTACCTACATGGTGGCTTTCTAGTTTTGATAGTAAAGATCTTAGGATCACATTCTGCTGTTTCTTAGAAGATGTCTTAATTAATAAATGCTGCATGATTCCTGCCACTGCAGCGTGTGTGCGGGGCGATTCCGATGGTGAATGGATGGTGTTGGTGGCTGATGGGATGAAGGGACCATGGCCTCTGGTGCAGCTCCTTTGTTTTCTCTTTTGAATTTCAGTTATTTACAATAATTTTTACATAGGTACTTTTTAATATTCTGAGCAGCAAAAGCATGGAAGAAACCTGTGTTTCCTAGGAAGTATCTGTGTAAAGTTCCAGTAGGTGTTACCTGCTTGTGTCTTGGTCTTTCTATCTACACTTTAAAGGCAGATTCCAAATGTGCTTTGCTTACAATATTCTTCTGCTGCAACTAATTGTCTTTGTACTAGATAAAAGTACAGATCACTCAAGTAAAATCAGATGTTTGGGGTTTTTTTTGTTAAGGACACTTGCTTTTGTAATATCATGGATCAAAAATGATTTTCTTTCTTCCCAGAGAAATCTGACGGAGTATTTTGTAGCAGTTGATGTCAACAACATGCTGCATCTCTATGCCAGTATGCTGTACGAACGCCGCATCCTCATTTGCTGTAGTAAGCTGAGCACTGTAAGTAAAATACAGAATAATTTCTTCTGTTCACTTCTTAAAAAATAACAGTCATATATAGGAAATGACCTGAAGGTCTTCTGGTTCCCTCTCAACCTCAGCCGTGCAACCTCAACTCAATTCGGTGGTTTGATTAATGATTTTACTGAATTTATATTGGCCTGTAATGCTCAAATGAGAAAGGGTGTTCTGGATACAGGAGTTCTTGGGGTTGTTTGGTGCATAAATGTACAAACGTTTATACCGTAGTGAAGTCCCTTTTTCATAATTTAGTTGACAGGAAAGAAAAAAAGATGATTCTGTCAAATGCATGTTCCAGTGACCTTTCTGGACTAAAGGACTGGGCTAAAATACATTGACAAACCACATTTTTGCAGTTGTGTTTGATAAGATAGTCTTAATGCTACTTAGGTTCCATCAAGGGCCTGAGAGATGAAAGCTACTGAATGCTCTGCAGTGCTCTCTTCTTAAAATGGCTGGATATCAAAACAGGCAGACAGGTTGATTTAGTTCAAAGTTTTGTGTTATGCATTTCAAGGTTTATCAGTCAATAAGGCTGTGATTTTCTTTATAAAAGAAAATGTTAAGTTTTCATTCTGTTTGCTCCATAAATGGGTATTGATTGCTTTCCTTTATGAATGAAGAGCATAAGATGGTTTAACTAATTTTGCTTTCCAGTGCTATGGACTAAGTACTTGAGCGAGCCTTTCTCAGACCCAAACTTCCATTTCCATTCTGTGTGGTATGAGCTCGTCTCTTCCTGTATGGCCATGACCTACTTTGTGTTTGAGATTCATGGAATCGTAAATACTGTTCAAGGCTGAGATTATGTATATCAAATCATGTAAGAACGGTCCATCGATACAGGGCAGAAAAAGGAAAGCATAAGACTTTGTACATAATCTCAGAATAACTATTAGAGTATTGATTTGAAAGGCAAGTGGAACTAGAAGAGTTAGAATCGCTGGGACCTACTAATAATTATTAAATGTTTACAATGAATCCCACATTTAACCAAAAGAATTTAAGTATTAAAAAGTTTAATATCATAGAAAACTTGTGAAATCTTAACTGTTGCATCTGCCAAGTGTTCTGTGTCCTGCCTACTAAAATAAGGAAAAATACATCCAGGCCTAATAATTGAATAAAATAAAAAAGAGATGTGTTTATTTCAGAATTTAAAGAATAGTAAATTATCAGAGAGGAGGAAAGCAGGGAACAGCTACCCAAAGCACTTCAAAATCCATGTGGTTGGTGGGTTTAATCTCTCCCTTTGTGACAGAGCCCAGGAAGAAGAATTACTTACCTGTCACTTTGCCTTCCTTAATGAGCCATTTCACAAGTAGGGTTGTGTTTTCTTTCCCCTCTTTCTGCTATTTCTCTTCCTTTTGCCTCTGTCCAAGATAAAAGCGCGTCTGGTTCTCGGGTAGGGAGGGGTATTCATACTATGTGTTCTTATCCTACAGCTTTATCTATAGACTGCTCCAAGGCTGGAGTGACAGTGTAAGACAGGTTTGAAGCGCTGGGCCGGTGCCAGCGATTCCTCGCCCGCACGCTCCGCTCTGCGGGTTCCAGCAGTAGGAACAAGCTGCATTATTTTATCTCAAACTGTGCTCAGCGGAAGCCAAGACCTTGTAACTGGAAACGTACCAAACTGCGAATTCTCAGAGTAAAGTGAGGGTGGGGTGGTGCTGAGGGAGATGGGTTTCTTTGTTTTTATTTTTTTTTTTTTTAGTTTTTTTTAAAACAGAAATATGGAAGGGACCTGCTTGCAGTTAATTTCTTTTAACTTTGAGAGACGTGGCACATTTTGCACTTAAGGATAGAATTTAGTATCAGGTAAGGGAGAGAAAAGTAAACAGTCCTGGGTAGAAAGTCTTTTATGGTGGACTAAATTCTGTGCTACAATATATTGTATCAAATTCAAATTTTGGTTGGAAATATCTTTAATATAGTTAAGTTGAACAAGATTTAGAGGCAACTGAATGAGGTTGTTTATTAGCTATTTTATAAACTACATGTATCGAGCCTATGGAAGAAATATTGCTGTCTTCTTGGATTTTTTTTTTTTCTTCCCCAAGGAAACTCAGATGAGTTCTCAAGATATTAAATCAATTATTTGTGTTAAATTTCTGTATGTATTCTATGATCTAACTAGTCATGAAAAGCCAGATATGAACCAAAATGCATAAAAAGCTCCAGTGCTTGGCCAAAGACCACCTGCTGGTGGGAACGTGCTGTTGGAGGAATGAACCTGAAGAGCTTTCCTTGCACCCAGTATTCTCTCCTCCATCAAAAGCTGCTCCTGCAGCCCTGCCTCAGGGGAGTTACCTCTTTGGGGTAAGGGCAGCAGCAGGTTGTCTCGATTCATAAAAGGGCAGTTTACATGAAGTCTGGTGACTTAGACTTGTAAATTTCCATGATCTTTCTGTTTGGCTCCATCATACTGAGGTGAATTTCTTTATATAATTTTTCTGTTACTTTTTTAGCGTTAGTACAATGCAAAAAATCCCATTCTGACTTGGCTGCTCCTTTGTCACTGGGAGCTGAGAGCCCGCCCTGGCCCTTCATGTCACAGAGAGCTCTGACACGCAAGCTCTTGTTCCTTGGTTGGTTCCTGACGTGAAAAGACAACCTTTTGTGATTAATACCTTTCACCAAACATCCTCGTGATGCCACAGAGCTAAGGGCTTGTGCAGTTCTTGTTCTCCAACAGTTTGGTAACTCCTGTTGGAATGTCCAAGTTCTCCCAGATCTCTGTTGTCCTCGTCACCTGGCAGTGCAGGGTGAGACTCCTAGGCAGGCTTTGCCACAGCACTGCTGTTGCTGCTTAACTCTTCTGTACCTCAGCCTTAAGCTCTAATTCGTTCTTAGCTCTGAGTCATCCAGAGAAATGACCTTACAAACACACAAAAGCGGTTATTTTCCTCAGTATATATTGCGTGTCAGTGGCCATGTGCTGCCTCTGTAGCGCTGCGGGGTGTGTGTCGGGGAGAGAGTGAAATGCACTGGAAAATGGCCTGGTGTAGTTCAACATTGGTTTATAACTTCTACATGTGTGGCAAAGTCCCATTGATTTAATTTCCTCAAAGAAGGCTGTTAGAATATTAAATACAAAACTGTGAAAACTGAACTATGAATTGGTGTCTTTCTGACATGGCTGTATCTTACGTTCTGTAGCAGCAGCTGTGGGAAGCTGAGGTAGTGGAACTAATCTTATTTCCAAATGCTGGATTCCTATAGCTTTGACAGTTGGGCATTTCTCAGGCTGCCTTATTATTTAGTGCTTGTTTTCTGTACGGCAATCGCTAATCAGGTGAGGTCTCCAGCAAATACACGGTTTCTTTTTTATGAGCCCTTCTCTTGGCAGAGTTGAAGGACAGTGCTGGTGCTTACCCGTGGTACTACGGTATTTGAATTCCTGCCAGGTAGCAAGGTGGGAGTACAGCTCAAAAATAAGTGACAGGTTCTGCTCAGATGTCTGCAGTGTTGAGCATTATGGCTGTTTAATCTTTTCTTGCTGAGTTTTAAAACCAATGGGAGGGGGGGCTTGGATGGGGCCTCCTTGGATTACAGAGTTCACTCCTCTGCAGCGGCAGCCATGTGATACCATAACGCCAGGAAATAATCCATTTGATCCTCAGAGAAGCATTTTTTAAGTGAGAATTATACTTCTACATAGTATTTTTTCCAGACATCTTTTTGATTTAGAGAACAGAAAATGTAAAGGATTTGGGAATATAGAGGCAAAACTAGAGTGGGAAAGCATGCCCCTTTCTTTCTGCTGCATGTTTTGGAACTGGCTATGCCTTTCATCTAATCTGTGAGAGGAGCATTTTCTACAGTAGGAATAATATAAAGATAAGTTGAAATATAATGGGATGGGGATAAATCTTTATTGTTTTGTCAGTCATAAAATAAATGTAAGATTTTGGAGCTTCTAACTTTTGCTTTAATTAGCGTTCCAATACACTAATATCTCCATCCCATATGGACCATAAAATAATGTTCCCCTGCAAGAAGGATCTTTCTTCTTGAGAAAGACTGAGGAGGTTCTTGTTCAGACACTTGCTGTACCCTGTCTGCATCCATGGACACTACTTCCTTAGGACGGTGCTTCAAATGTAGCTAAAATTCTTGGTATTCTCACTGTGGGAAACACACTCACCCTCCTGTGCTGACACTTGCCAGCACGTTTAGTGTCCTCATGAAAAACAGCTTTTTTAAAAAGGGGGAAAAAGCAGTCATTTTGATGCATAGCATGGATAAATATGAAATAACTCTTCTGTGAGAAAACACTTCTAACCATGTAAGCAATCATGGTCTGAGTAACTGAAGTAATTATTACCACTCAGAAAGAGACTGGAGTTTTTTTTTTAAAAAGAGAGAGAAAGTGGTCCATGAAAATGCCAGCTTATTACTCAGTTGAAGGCTTAGAAGCCAAGAAATTGAGAGAAATTGAAGAATTTCAAGAAATTGAAATTGAGAAATTGAGCCAAGAATAGAGAACAAAAAAAAGGGCATAATGCCACTTGCTATGTTCATGCCTTGCTCACGTTGTGAATATTGCATGAGTCCTTACCTACTCCAGATAAAAAATGTGAAACAGTGAAAAGTACAGAGAAAGGTAACAAGAACAAGCAAATAAATATACAAAATAATCTCTCAATTAGGGAGAGCAGGGCACATTAGAGCTCTTTGCTCAGCCTGGGAAAGATAGTAAGGAGGTAGGGAACTCCTTAGGAGTTCCCTAGGAAGGAGAGATAGAAAATCACGTGTGGCCCTTTGAAGATAAGTAGGAGATGATTTTTGTATTTATTGTCTCAAAATGCTCAAACCTCAACACATGTTAAATCTGAGAGGGAATGGACTCAAAGTGAAGAGATGGGGCAGCGCTTTTCAGAGTATTTATTTAAATTCATTGGCACGTGAAATGGGAGGTGCAAGCTGGGGGGAATGAGAAAATGGGAAATACCAATTTTATTGATGAGTGTGTTGATCAGTGGGTTTAGTGATTTGTGCTGACTACTGCTGGACAGAATACTGGGAGACAAGGGATTTTTGATCTGGCTTAGGACAGCATTCTTCTTCTTAGGTTTTCCTTGATTAGGTAACATGGATGAATGGAACTCAAAGCCACTATTAAACAGACATATTATTCATATATTCAAGCCACAATAATGGTATCTCTCAACTAGGTATGAGGTATAGCTTAAAATTCTGGCTTTTCAACTTGAGGAGTTTCATATCTGAAATTTTTATCGTTGAAGTCCCATGTGAGTTTACACCAGCATACTAAGTCTTAGGATCACAATGATTTTTAAAAATGTATGTCTGTTTGGAGCTGTAAATTGCAAAGTCTATTTTGGTTCATCAGGCAGTCACTTCCTTGCATTTGGGAAATGCCTGCTTGCAAAGCTCATTTCTCACTCTAGTTCTTACCTGAACCATGCAGCAGAGAAGCACAGCGATTTTCCCCAAAAATCCATCTTCCTTGGTGGATTTTTATTGCTTATCCAGATCTGTATTGTTCAAAGGCTTGAAAATAACACATACAATGTGTGCCTGTCTTCCATCTTCTCGCCTAATGACCTGCATTTGAATCAGAAAACCAGGTTCTGTTACTTCCAGAAACTGCACTGGAATTTCAGAAGGGCTTTGGTGTTGAACATAAACCAAACTGCATCCAGAGCTGGAGCTGATTTTCCCTGACACGGAGCCTTTTAAGAGCTGTATTAGCTGTATATTAACTGTATTAGCTCCTGGAGACCACTTGCTTTACCAGTCGTGGGTTCCCTGAGAAGAGGTGTGTGATTCAGTGGTCTGTCTTAATGGAAATGGAGTAATAATGAGGGTCATGATTTTTTTTTTTTTTTAATGTTACACCACATCTAACTGAATTAGGATTCATGGCACGATTTGTCTTTTCTTAGTTTCATCTCACACAACTGCAGGCCACCACAAGGACCTCAGTCCTATACAAGTACCAGAAAGACAAATTCTAAGCAGTGCTCTCCCTCCTTCCTATTGTCCAGACAAGCATTATGTGCCTGATCTCATCCTACCTTCGAGTAACTGAGAGGCTTTTGTATTGATTTCAAACTGTGTCTCCCAAGTGAAACACGTAGCAGTCCTTGGGTGGGGTATCATTTGAGATTAAAAGAGACTCTAAACTGTGAAATGCTGTCAGGGCGGCTGTGATTGTCCGCCACCTCTTAGTCTTTCCCTTGTCTGTGTCTATTTGTACAAGTGCTTCAATTGATTTCTTTATTTATTTTCTATTTTCCTCTTTATTTATTTATTTTCTATTTTTATTTTTCTATTTTCCCAACGTGTGCATGTGTTCGTATCCTTTTTTTGGGTTTTTTGACTAGCACTTTTGCTGAGATTTCCTTATTGAGGATTACCACCTTCTCCATTTTAATATCCTGCTTATCTTCTTTTACGAATAGTTAATTATAATTTGAAATGGGATTGAGAGACGTAATTTCCTCCAGAGCTCTGTGAGGATTCTCCCCATGGCTTGATTGGCACTTGGGTTTGCTATTTGTGATCATTTTCAATACCTGCCAACTTCAAAACTATTCAGAATGAGTTTTTAAATATATAAGTGAGAAATTCAAATGATTTGGTGAAGCGCAGAGTAGATAAAAATCCCTTTTAAATAATAGAAATTTAATCACTGTTTTTAGGATGGTCTATTCTTAAGAAAGGTGTGCCAATTGCATTGTATCTTCCTGAGCTCAAATGTTTTCCCAGTTTGTGTTATAATTTCAATGCAGTTTTAGGATATTTAATGGATGGTAATTTCAGGATTGGGGGATTTGCCTTTACTATTTTTCAGTTCCCTTTGTGTTTTCATTTCCATGTTTCTGTTGCTTTACAGAACACTGGGTGTTCTTCTCAGGACTCATTTGTTGGATGAATCATGTTCTCAGCTGTTTACAAAGTCAGTGGAATGACAACCACCATAAACCAGTCATGCTTCACCCACCAGTACCCATTTCTTTAGCAGGAGCACTGTATAGTTTGTAATAAAGCATGTTTGCTTTATATAAAAGCCAAATGGATTCTTTACTTTTTTTTTCTTCTAGCTTTACCTTTTTAAGCTTGGGTTTTGTCTTATTTATGATCCTGTTTTAATATGTGTCTTTCAGTTAACTGCCTGCATTCATGGGTCTGCAGCGATGCTCTACCCGATGTTCTGGCAGCACGTTTACATTCCTGTTCTGCCCCCACATCTACTGGACTACTGTTGGTAAGGCTATATATGTGTATGTGTATATATATATTATCTATATACTTAGATAGCACAACCGTTTTTGCATTTCTGCATAGAAAGTCTGAAGTCCTCTTATGATGCAACTGTTGCTCTAAAAATACATAGGCATATTAAGGAAGCCACCAACCTAGTAAGTAAAAAAAATTATTTCCATGGCAAGATAAAATTGTCTATCAGGCTGTTGAAATACTCTGATGTGAGTGGTTACTATGGAATGCTGAAACTTAGATGTTGTGTAATTAAAGTCTGTATTCAGTGTATCTGAATACAGTTAGAATTTGAATTAAGACTCCATCAGTAGAGGACACAGTGGAGAAGATTCTCTCGTTTTTCAGCTTTCCTGAACTGCTGCTGGGGGTGGAAGGGGGGCTATTTGTTTTCCTGTGGTCGTCTTTCATTATCAGCGTGTGTTTAGAACATGGTATTTACCTTATTTAGGGGAATGAATATAAACCTTTCAAAAACTTACTCATTATCACGATGTGCCAAACTTTGGCAACTTCATATAATGTCGAAGCTGGCCCTGTTTTGACCAGGGGTTTGGACTGGTTCCTCTGAAGGTTCATCCCAACCTGTTGTGTGACTCCGTGCTGTCCAGCTGCCCCTGGAGCTGCTCCTCCCCACGGGGCTCCAGCCTCCCCTGCTCTTGGCCCATGTTTTAATGGGTCAGAAGCCCATCTACTGAGCCCCTCAACTAGTTCCCCAGTTTCTGCTTTCTTTTCTAGTGCAAAGTCAAACAGTTGGGCCTGATCAGCCAGAGCATCAGCTCTGCCCTTTGCTGTGCAGGGCGATAGTGGCCGGGGCTCTGAGTAATTCAGAGGAAGTTTAAGATGCTGCTGCTGCTTTCACTTGCTCAGCTGCCAGTTCCCGTGTCCCATGTGCAGTTTGTGACTTGCCATTGATTTTTTTTCTTCCTTCTGCTTAGCAGAGATGGACTTTGCCTGGAAAAAGCGGCCTTACCTTGGGCTTCCTCAAGAAGTTAAACTCTGGAGGCCTCTTAGAGAATTGATGGAATAGTTGCCTGAGCCTGCAGGGGTGGGGTTAGTAAGGCCAAAGCTTGGCTGGAGTTAAACTCAGGGCTGTGGCGAGTAATGAGGGGCTTCTACAGGCTTGGAAACGTGGACGTGCTGTGTGTGGGCACGTAGGCAAGTGATAAAGGACATAGGAACAGTGGAGGGACTTGATGCCTTTGTCTCTGCCAAGCTCTGCTGGCCCAGGGTGGGTTTGTGGGAGCGCGGTGCTTAGTGTGGTCTTGGGGATGGTTTGAAAAGATAGCAAGAGCCTCACTCTGCCCCTGAGCATTCAAAAACGTCCTTCCCAGTAAAAAATAAACTTAAAGTTACTGTGTCATCTGATACCAAATTTTAAGTGCGAGTTTAAGTGTGGAGGTTGACTGTTGGGTTTTGTTTTTTTTTTTTAATGGTATGTTTTGTGTGATGTTTTCTCTGCATTTAAGTGGAGTAAGGAACCTGCAGGGTTAAGTAGCATTTTTAAGTGAAGTGCCAGGAACTGAAACATGTAGATTTAAAGGAAGCTTGTTCCTCTGCAGATGATTTATATGTTAAGTATGTGTCTATGTTGATGATCCACGGAACGGAATCTAAAAACTATTATCTCCTGTAGAAATGAACCTTCAATTTACTCACTGCCCAGGAAGGGCAGGTTCCAGTCATTTGCGCTGCCAGCAGGTGCCCTTTCTCTGCATAATGGGCTTCGCATGTGTAATTAACACATGAAGGCTGCTGCTGCCAGTTTTTCCTTCAGGTACATGCTGCTAGGAGTTTTCAGGACAACGACTTGGACCACAAGAGGCTTTTAGCCTGGGTTTGAAGATTAGGTATTCATCGACTTTCTGACAAAGCTGTGTCAAAAGGGGCTGAGCCCAGGCCCCAGGGTTGGGAGCAGAAGTGTGCAAAAAGCAAACACTTGGGCAGTGTCCCCACGGAATGAAGAACAAGTCACTGAGCTCTGCTGAATGAATTCTTTCGTGGCATAACGCCCTGTCCATGTAACAAATGAGACACCTTGTGCAGGAAAAGTATGGTTTGAAAATGTGTAATTATTAGGCAGATCATAATTGCATGCTCACAAATCCATTAAGTGATTACCTTAGCCAGATTGGCTATTGGTTAATTGGAGAAGTAGCTACACACACTGTAATTGTTTGAATAAGTCAATTTAGCAACAATTTATGTGCAAGAAATACATTTCTTAAAATAGAATCCATCTATTTTGTACCCATGTGAACTTAGGTCATTTTTGCCTGGGAGGACTGAGAAAGCAGCTCTGTGCCGTCTGCTTTAAGGCAGTCGTATCGCTTACCAATGTCTGCCTCTTCAGGGAAATGACCTAAGATTATTTAAAATAAAAGGGTTTCATTTAATTTTAATTATTGACTGGCTGTTTCTTTTGCAAATGTGACGTAAGAATTTTAAAGAGCTGAAGTGGAAACAAAATTAAAGTAATGAGAATTCTTTAGTTCTTATGAATGCAAAATGTCGTGTTGATTCAGTTGGCTGTGTCCATTTATTGACTCTGCTGGGTGGTGCTTCTGAATCTTCTCCTGCTCTTTTTGAAAATAACAGACAGGTGTATAGACTCTATTACTCGTGATCTTTGAAAGTTTGTTCCCCCTACCTTACTTGCTTTTAATTGTTTGAGTTGAAGTGGAAACTTTTCTTATAAAGGAAACTTCTAAGATCCCGACTGATAGACTGACTGCTCCACGGGTGTGAAATTTGAAATTTCTGTATTTCCTGGGCAGGGGAAGGGGGTCACAACAACTGTTGGAACTTTCCAGAGCTACAGAAAGGTGGAACAGTGCTGTCTGCAGAGAGCAAACAGGTGGGAACTCTCTTCCCACCACTTGAAGAACCTTTTGGCCAACGCCACGTACAAGAGACTCGGGCCGGGTGTGAGAGTTCCCTATTCCTGCTGGGAGCAGTGTCCCCAGGGAGGCAGGAAAGGTGGGGATTGGGTGTTGTCCCAGGTAATGGCAGCTGTACCACAAACACACTCAATATGAATCCAGTTCATTGACACTGGTAAAGCTCAAGTGTTTCCTGTAGCATTTTGTCCTTTATTGACATTTTACACTGAGTATTTTCAAAACACTGTGGTTTTTCAGTTTGCTCTTTGCTAATTTTTTAAACTTGTAATGTGGAAAGGGGGTAATTTTCTTTCAACTTCCTTCCTGAAAGGATTTTTTTAAACTTAGTATTTATGTTCATCTGTTCATTCTTCATCCATGTGCCTGACCCCAGAACTGAGAATGCCAAAGGCCTATATGTTTGTTCTCAAGACACTTGCTCTTTGTGTCAGGGATGCTGAGCCAGTAATGGTGGTGTGGTACCACGTACAAACATCTAGGGTTATTTCAATCATCTGATCCCCTATCATTTAGATTAATTGAGGATAGGGGGGAGGCAGGGGGAGGAGCAAGGGGAAGAGTGCTATCCTTTATTTTTATTTTTTAATTAGGTTCCATTCTTTGGTATATTTTCAGCTCGGGGAAAGACTTTGGGTGGAAGAGACTGGAAATTGGTGGGAATCCTATCATTAGATTTCACACCTTAATGCACAATTGCTTGTTCCTTTGAATGCAGCACAACAGAGGAAGCATAGGAAGCACTGCTGGTTGGAGAGGGTTTTGTTTGTTTCTTGGTGTTTGGTTTTCTTTAAAAGGACGTGCCAGCAGGTGCCAAAAATCTACTGGTTAACGAGATACTGCCACCAAGCATCCATAGCCAAGCACATACAACTGCTTAAATTTTGCCAGATCTTGCCCATCTTTTTTTTGTGTTGGGAATTTAAAGATTTCTCGATGTAAAGGAAACAGTCTATTAATTTTTCCTCACTACTTCTTCCAGTTTGTTTTTCGTGAGGCATAAAACTCCCACTGTGTCTGTTTTCTTCCTTTTTGCTCTCAGTGTCTGTGTTTAAAATTAGCCTGTAAGAAAAGCCTGTCTTTGACCTGGTAACACAGCGTAATATGTTCTCTAAGTCCCGGGGCATTGTCACTGGGGTTATTCTGTGGGCTTTTAGTAGAAGCAACAGTATATTTTCTAGGGTGATTAAAACAGGCTTTTATATTAGATAAACTGCTAAGCAGCCAGCATTAATATATTCCAAGAGCCACCTTCTCAGAGCACCCTGGCACAGCTGCTGAACAAACCGTTTTATTGGTGGAGTTTTCCCTTTCTTCAGGAGTTTTTTAAACTCCCTTTCTCCCGTTTTCTAAATCTGCATATAGTTCAATGTGCTCCTTTAAGTAGGTGGAGGGGGTAACCGGGGGGCAAGTCCTCCTGCTGCTCAGGAAACAATGATGCCTTGGTGAGGAGCCTCTCGGTAGGCATTTCCATTTACCCAGTACGTCTGTGTGCTCACTAAAAGCTCTTGTAGTTGCTCTTCTGGCTTCCTAGCTCTGTGTTTTCCACATCATTCCAAGTTGTGCAGTCAAGTTTCTAATTTGCATCAATTACCCCGATAAATTTTGGATTGAATTCTGTTTTATTTTAGTAAGAAATCTGACAAGAAATCAGGAATCTATCTTAGAGAGTCAAGTCCTACTGGTGTGAAAGGACATGTTAAGTCTGTATTTGTGTATTAAGACATGAACTTACTAATCGTGATCTAATCAATTTTTCTGAACAACGAAGGAAAATGGTACAAATCCCCGTGTAGCTGTAAACTATGAACCTTTTTGAGATTCTTGGTTTTTACATTACTTTTTTTTCTGGTGAATTACAGTATGTTTTAAGCATGAGTTTTTTCACTTAAGAGGAAATGTCCCTCTATTTCACCTTCTTCTCTTCCAATTAGTAGTTGCCTACCTCTTGGGAGCATAATTAAGAGGCCTCTAGTTAGCCAAAGGAAACGAATTAAAGAAATTGTAAAAATGCAACTGTAATAAATGGGCAATATATAGCCATTAAGTCCACAATATCCATATTCATGCTTATGCATTGCTACTTTAATGATTTGATATTTACCTATATAACTCATTTGATTATAAATAATGCTGATTGCATTGGGAACCGGTGTAGCACAAGAGGAGTAATAACCTTTCTCTTGGTTCTGAAAGACTTAGGCTGAAATTTTCTTTAAATAGTAAATATGCATAGTAGAAATAGATCTCTTAATTTTGCACTTAATGGATATTGGCTGCCATCAAACAACTTGGAGTCAGTAGTAGTTGTGGTTGTAAGAAGCCCCAGGACTGATGAAGTGTCAAGCAGCAGGTAGAGACTGGTCTGAAGGGCAATCTTTAATCTGTCTCGGGTCCCAGAAGGATTAAAGGTTGTCCAGAGAGTTTCTCCTGTTTAAACAAGCGATGAGTCTTCTTGAAAGTTCACTTAAAAGTCTTGAAAATACATATCTAACCTGATAAGCAACAGCTTTTGTGGATAAAACTGAGTTAATTTCATATATTCCCTTAGTCTTCAGATTGCATCCTTTTCTAAATGGTGTGTGTTTCTTCTGCCTCATGTCTGAAATGTGGCCTTTCTTGTCCATCTCTATGGAGCTCCAGGGCTCTCTGCCCATCTCTGACCTTTTGGCATTCTCCCTCCAGCTTCTGGAAGCCGACCAATTGCTTATACAGGACATATTCTAATATGGCTTTATCAACCTTTTCCATTTACCTTCTACTTTCCCCATCAAACAAGCTCTTTGTCTTCTGGAGCCCTTCGTAACACGTCCCTCACCTGCTTGTCCATGGGCCACGTCCCAGCACCCGGGGATCCCGTTTGTCACCCACACGTTGAGTGTTTCTCAAAGAGATACCCAGTGTCATCTTTTGTGCTCTGCCTCATTCCCCAGTGGAAATCTCTGCAACTGCTCATAAAACTAACACAAATATTTGCAAAACTAACACATTATGCTTCAACAAATTACTACTTCAAAGTTTTCCTTTTTTATATCGATCGGCAAAACCCGAGCTATGTTTTCTCTCGGTGGGTTTGCTGAACCCGCTCTTTGGAGTTCTGGGGTGTCAAATTGTCTCCTCTTTCTCCTCTCTGGCTGCCTGTGTGCCCGGGAAGCACCTGACAGGAGTCCTTTAATGTTTAGTAATACGAGTTTAAAGAAATAAGAGCTTTCAAAACATTGCTAAAAGTCAGGTTCCCGTGGCCTTTATGCAATCCCTGTAACAGTTTTCTCCCTTTGCCCGGAACCTCTTTTGATGGAAAATGGACAAAATGCTTCATTGCACCCAAAGCTGATCCATGGATCTTCAGCCATATCTTTACTTCCTTAAAAATCTTTCTGGGGGTGCATGTTTTTAAGCTTTTAGTCATTCTTATTACTCCTCTGTTGATAAACCAGAGGATTGATAGATGGGGGTGATAGAGTTAATTAACTTTTACAGGTTCAGATTTCCCTGTGCCTGGTGACAGGCTCTGCTTTTGGACCTGTTAATAAATGGCTGTTTTTCTGGAATACTGCACTCTTCCTGCTTCCTTTCATTACATTCGCCAAGGTTCCACTAGATGAGACATTTGCAGTCTTAAGACTTCCTGCCGAGGTTCAGACTTTGTATTTTTGAGATTGAAGCTGTCGTGTTCATGAAACTACTTAATTAGAAACACATTCATTTGGGTGCATGCGGGAGGAGCCTGGAGCAGCGCAGCCAGGCACACGGGGAAGTTGAGCATTTGTGCAGCTGGCAGCTAAACCAATGGTTTATACTTTGAATATAAAATTTACTGGGTATTTTCTTGCTCCTGGAATGTGGCCATTGGAAATGAAGAGATGTGGGTGAAAGAGATGGCATTCATCGCAAATAAAACATGCAAAATGACAAATAAAAATACTCCTCAGTTGAGCAGCAATCCATATGTAATAAGTGTGTATCATGTTGTACGGTAAAAATTCCTATCCGAGAACTTGGATGTATGTTCTGGTTCTCATCTGGGGAATTCCCAAGGAAGCAGGACCTTCAGGACTTGTCCCAAGATGGTTTGTGGTGCAGGAGTCCCCTGAGCCTGTGGCCACGAGGGGCTGCGTTGGGGGGAGCTCGGGCAGGGCCTTCTCAGCAGCTCCGTAAGCGGTAACTCAGTTTCGAGCAAGGGGTTAAGGGGGTTTTGAAGTTACGTATATTTAACGTCTTCAAAAAGAAATGAAATGTTTTCATGTAAAATGTCTGATACAGAGGCTCTTCCCATCACTTGGTCAGTATCCAATGGAGTAGCAGTTTTAGGGGGGTTATTAATAAACATAATGTTAATATGCACATCAGGAAAAAAATATTTTTAAAGGGTATTTCTCATGAAAATGAGAAGCAGAGTGATTTTTGCTGGTCTGGTGTCTTGCAGTAGTTTTTTCAGCACTGTACTTCTCTTACTGAGCAGTAGGCACAGGTTTATAAAAGCAATATGGAAGATATTTTAATCCAAGCAGTACAGTGACATTTCTCTCATTTTTTTCATCTGAAGTTGAAAATGAGCTCTTTGAGCTTCTGTATCCAAAATGAAATGAAGCTCTATTTTAAAAGTTGTGTCTGTCTGTGTGCTTTCCATTTAACAGGCAGTATATGCCATATTTGCAATTAGCAGCTTTGGCATCCTCTTTGATGTGTTCTAATAAGCAGTGCAAATATAAGCTTTCCCTCATTAGCTGAGTGGGAGTCCTGTAATAAGCTTAATATTAGGAATGCTGTATACACAAAGATACAACTCCCATTCAGTGTTCTGCTCGTGGTACACAGGCCGTGGTGGTGTTTGCTAACGGCGTGGAAGAGAGGACAGAAAAGATCAATCTCTCCCTTAAACGCTGGTGTTCTGGGTGGGAGCAGAAGACCTGCTCCTGGGTCTGAGGCTGCGGGTTTGGCCGGGAGCCTCCTGCTCCCCTCTTCCAGCTTTGTGTTCTGAAGGGACTAATGGTATCAGCGTATGTCCCCGGAACTCCAGAGTTAATCAGAATCTTCAAAAGTAATTTCTGTATTTTTCTTTTGTAAATGGAAACATTTCAAGGTTTATTTAAAATGTGCCCGGACCCAAAGGATTTTAAAATTGTAGTACAGGTCGATACGTATACGTTAAATTAACCACTTAACACTACAACAGGACCAATTTTTCTAAAGAATACTCATAGAAAAAGTCTGTTGTAATAACCCATGTTGTTTATTTGTTTAAAATGACCCCAGTATTATAGATCCATTTAATAACTGTCCTTATGTTCCTGTCTTAACTAAGTCACTTACAAATTCTGATGTTGAGAAGGATTAGACTTACTGTAGCGAGAGGATATTGGACAGTAAAAAAAGAGTTTCAAATATGGAATAAAATTTTGTTCACATGTGGTTTGTTTATATATATACTTATTATTTTTTTTAAGCTAAATCTAATCCAGTATCCTGGTATTTTCCTGTAGCTAATTTTATAAGTCATATGTGTTAATCCACTGTTATGAGAATGTAAAGCTAGGTTTTTTTCCTCTTTGCAGTGCCCCAATGCCCTACCTCATTGGAATACATTTAAGTTTGATGGAGGTAAGTCTTTCTCACCATTTCTGAAACTATATATATTTTTATGATTTAGAGCCAAGTTCTGCAAGCAATTATACATTCATTCATATGCTTAAAAATTAAATAATCCTGTTAATTTAGGAGCGCCGAGGGAACTGAAGCTAAGCATACATGATAATGTTGCATCTTAAGGGAGTCTCGTTTGGTACCTTGTGCTCTTTGGGCAGTGTCTCTGCTCAGCTCAGCAGGGGGGGACGAGCTCTCGTGTCCCCCTCCCATCCTGTCACTTCATTCCATCACTGCGCTGCCTTGGTTTGACTCTGCATTCACAAAGGCAGAGTCGATATTAAACCAAAATGTTGACAGTTACAGTTCTCTTTTAGGCTTTTGCAGACAGATTGTAATTTTTTTAATGTTAAAAAGATCTGAAAAGAAGGAACTTGCTGTTAATGTTAACACAAAGCTGGCAGAAAACCAGCCCGCACAGAAAGCTTCTCATATAAACAATTCCGAGTAATTCATGTGACTTTTTAAAAACTCTAAAAGTGGAAATTGCACATTTGCTTTTGCTTCCAGAACTGGTGAAACAGTTGATGATTTTCCTCAAAATTATCTGGAGGACAACATAAGCTATTAATTTAGACCCCTATGAAACCCCTAGTCCTTATTCTCCGTGCCCCGTTGCGGAGGGAGCTGGACACGGTGGGTGCTGTGTGGGAGGTTCGTGCCCAGGAACATCCCCCTCTTGCAGGCTGAGTTTTATATCACATAATGTAATGTGTATTACCAGAGTATTTGTTCTTGTATTGTCCATAAAAATGTGCCATTTCTCTGGAAATACTGATCAGACATATTCTTTCACTGGGGCATATGAATGTAATAATGATCCTCTATCTCTTTGTGTGTTGAAAATCAGACTAGTATCCTATATAACTTCCCCCTTTTTCCAGTATTAATATAAAGAAGTCACTTTTTTTGTGAGAAGCTAGATGGAATATGCAGGACCCCTTTATTTCTTTTTTTTTTTTTCCTTCTCATCCTGGGTACAGATGATGATTTGATGCCCTTTATATTGCTAAATAAAGTACAGAATTGCAGTACAATGTGTTAGGGAATAAGCAATTATTTTAAAAGTCAACATGTACATTTGTTTGCACATCATATGTATATGTTAGAGGGGTTTCTGATAATTACCCTTGAATACTGCATAGACAGGATGCAATTAATATCTAGGAAGAACTAGACTAGCATTTATTTTTTGTATTGATCGAGAAACTTTTTGCCCTGCGTTTGTACCAGGTAACTCTTGGCAGGCTCCTTACAGGATCTGTTTGAAAAAGAAGGAAGAGACCCGGTAGAGGATGGGATAACATCTCAGGACAGACACTTGTCAGCTCTCACAACTAGTTTTGCTCATACACAGCTGCACGGTTCATCTGGCAATGGGTATAAAAAAAAAATTTAATAATTACACCTTGGAGTTGCTCTGCACGATGTCTCACTCCTGCCTGGCTGCATGAACCCAGCACCTCTCCCTTTGCCTCGGTGCCTCAGATTGCAGGGCTCTGTAGGCCTTCCAAACTCCATCTGTAAAAACTCAGAAAAAGGAGTTGTTCCTGGAGAAGCCAATTTTCATCCATTTTAGTAACTTGTGAAAAAATCTGTTTAGTACTAAATCCAGTATGGCTTATGAATAGCCAGAGATTCTGGAACACAGACTCACTTTGGCAAAGTATCGTTATTCAAAGTGCCTTCTGAAATAAATTTAATAAATAAAACAAACTGTCTCTTCTTCTCCCTCTGCTCTTAGGGATAAATTGAATACTTCCAGAGAGAAATGCATCTTCCAGCTAACTGTGCTTTTTTCATTAAAAAATAAAATAAAATCACGCAGTGGGCTACTGTATCTGTTTGTTGGCAAGTACTGCGTAGTTTCTCTCTGCCTTGGGCAAAGAAAAGGTGATATATCAGATGAGCTATCAGTTACTACGTTACCTCTTTGCTTGGTTTTGATGCTGAAAGCTTACTCTCTTTGTCCTTTTTTTCACATGCAGGTATAAAACTGTACACTTTGTTAGAATAATAACTTAATAGCAAGAGCATTTTTTCTCATGATCTAGCAGTTGTGTATGTTTAAAAATACAACGTATTAATTTTCCCATATCAAAATAATTTTATGAACTGCAACTAAAACCTCCTGTCGTTATCCAGTATTCATTTTTCATTAAATGCTGGAATTTCAGCAAATAGATCTTTAAAAGTGTGTTAATCCACGTGTTCCAGTTTGAGGATAAGGGATGCACTCCCTGCTCTTCTGTTCCCGTTAAGGCAGGTGGACTCTTTCTCTCCTGCCCATGGGATTAATTGCAGTTCTCTGTAGGCTCCTGGTTCTGCTCCAGCAGCTCCAGTTGCTGAATTTGTCATTGTTGCATAAAAGTTAGTGGAAGCCTCCACTGTGCAGAGGAAGCTGTGGTCTGAAGGGGAGGGTGAATTTGGAATCCAGGAAAAAATATAATTTTCTAGCTTTCGTGTTGTTTCTGTAGGTTTTTGTTGGACCTATCTTGGAATGGCTCCTCTGGAAGAAATACAGCAGAAATGTTAATGTTCTTAACAAAATACACCCTCTCACCTCAAAGGTTTTTTTCAAACCGCTGTGTATCTTAAAGTTAGTTTGCAGTTTCCCGTGTTACACGGGGTCTCTGTAGAAGGAGCAGTTATTTTAATAGAAAATGACAAATTTTTCTTATGATTAAAATATCAAACATATCCATTGACTGTTAAATCTAATTTGCTGTGACTGAAATGTTCTCCAGTGAGATAAGATAATCTCCTGTTATAGGTCAGAGGGCTCCAACTGATTAATGAGGGAAAATCTTGGTAGAAAATATAGAGCTGTGTTTTCTGCTCTTATTTTTCAGCTTTTCTATCATCACCTAGTTAGTCATTCTTTATAAGATTTCCATTTAGCAATCCATAAAATGACTTCAAAGAAGGCTAAAAGTTTATAAGCTGTTGGATAGGCAAGGCTGGAGCTATCACATGAATAATGGAACTTGCTTACGGAACTAATTGAATTCATATTAGATGAAGATAAGTACTTAGTACTGATAAATAACGAGATAGGAAAATTAAACTCTATCAAACGAACATATCCCTTTCAAAATCTTGTTTTGCTTTCTACCTGCACACTATATGCTGTTTTAGTGTTCAAATCATATTAAATCGACCTTTGTGTTGTAAGTGGTGTCAGACTTCCCTGGCAGCCTTTTACATTTTGTCATAGTAAACGATTGTTTCGGCAACTGTTTCTGTAGGGAAGGTTATTAGTGTGATGGTGCTGATGGAAGAGGACTGCCCTTGACCTGGGAGACTCTGGACTGGAATTCAGGCACATGTGGGTTTGATTTACCAGTGGGACAGTCCTGTTTGGCTGTCAGATACCGAGCTGCTGGCAGCATCCTCCTCTGGGCCACTGAGTAACAGCAACACCCACCCTTACCGTGGTCTCCGTGGGGCACAAAACTAACCTTTAGAGTTAAAGTTAACGCTTGGAAAATTATTTCTTATACTGTTTTTTAATATTCCAGACCCTGAAGGACTTTTTCTGAGACTTAGAATTCTAATTCTTGCAAGATTATACAGAAGGAATTTGTGTGTGAAACCACATTGCATTTGTCAGAATGACTTTTCTAACATTTTTCCTGAGCATAGAGGACAGTTGTGCGTATCATAAAAGCTGTACGAGCAGATCTTTGTTTTATTTTAATCTGGTATGAGTAAATATGTTCATGTGAGGAGAAGGAGGTTCACTGAAATTCCCGCTGTGTTTGATACCCTGGGGCAGGCCACCAGCCATGGTGCTGCTCTCTCCCTTGCGCAGAGAGATTTGTGAAAAACTGTGGGGTCGCTCCCTGAACCCTCCCCCCAGTTTCTGGCAGCACTTTCTGGCACATTTACCTCGTGTTTCTCAGGCAGGTGGGAGGATGCTCAATTTGTGCCCCAGCTGATAATTCACCACTCAGCACGGACGGAGGCTGAGCTGAGGAACAGGGTACGTCAGCTTGGGCTTAGTCCTGACGGTGCCACGGGGTTTCCTCTTGCCACAGAAAGCTCCTTGAGCAGTCACAGGCCACTGGCATCTTCCAGGGGTAGTGTAATTGTTAATTATGTTTTTTGATTGGGATGAGGAGTGATATTTAGCTTTTTCCATCCATTTATACTTAGTTAAATCCCTGCCCTTTCTAGCTATAACTGAAGAAGTGTAGCTTTTTTACGGGGTTTAAATTAAGGGGTTATATACATACATATATATATATGTATACATATATATATATATATACACACATTAATCCAGTCCTTAAAAACCTAAATGTAATTTCGTCACTCAGAAATACTGAAACTATGGCTGTACCTGATTTCAGGAGTATTGATAAAAAAGCATTTAAAAATATGAAAAAAATAGTTTTGGAATTGTCATTTATCCAATTATTAGAAAAATGAAGATAATACCTGTGTTGTAGTAAGGTATTCTCTGTGTGTGGATGCTTAGGGTAAGTCTTGAGGCAGACAAACAAGCAGCCTTACCAGTCGGTCCAGGCTTACCAGTAAGGACCGGTATAAGGTTTTCCTTCCTAGGCCAGCACTAGGGATGTTTGTCACTCAGTTGGCGGCAGCTGCTGGTGATAAGGATCTGGAGCATCACCTGTGCAGGATCAGGTACCGCTCAGGGCCGGGCCGGGGGCGGAAGAGCGGGAGATGCTCGGGAGGGGGCAGCCGCCCACCTGCTGTGCCCAGATCAAAGGCCCGGGAGGTCAGGGGGCACATCCAGCTTAACCAGATTTGTCTGCTGAATAGCTATTTCAGATTGTAAATCTGAGGGTGATTTCATTAAGTCCTTCTGGCTGCTGTTGGGGCATGAAATAATAAAATTTTATATCCGTTGCCTTTCCTGCTTCTGGCAGCCAGATTGACACGTTGTTGTCTGCAGTGTTGCAGTGTTTTTCTTAAGAAAATAAATGGAAACTATTAACTAAGTAGAG
Source organism: Scolopax mira (assembly GCA_004320125.1). Taxonomy (NCBI): domain Eukaryota; kingdom Metazoa; phylum Chordata; class Aves; order Charadriiformes; family Scolopacidae; genus Scolopax; species Scolopax mira. The sequence continues at coordinate 114,698 of BJBW01006048.1, read as the reverse complement.
ACGAGTCATTAAGTAAATAGATTTGAGACTTGTTGTGAATCGTACTTTCTTAATAATTTCAAATATAATGTACAAACTGGCTACTAAGTATGTTAGGTTTTGTTAAGAGTTTTACCTTTCCAAAAAGAGTTTGTGGGAGGTACGTTTTCTTTTTTCTGATACAATATTTTTTAAAACATTGCTCACATTTGTATCTGGTTATGAAACCTCATGAGCAAAACCTCGTTTTATGTTTTGGCACCAATTTAGCCATGAAATTATGCAAACCCATTTTTCAAGGGGGGAGCAGGGTGGTATTTGTTTTTTCTCTTTTTAAATGAACTATTCAATAAAATTGCTCGTCTGAAAGAAGTTTAAATTATAATTATTTCTTTATGGTAGGAAATGCAAAAACTGGCAAATGTAGGCCGTGATAACATGTTAACATTTAAAGTCATGTTAGTAGTATTGGTGAAAATTGCTTCTAGCGTGTGATGGGAGTGAGGCGGAGGCGCACCCCTTAATACTTCTATTGGAATATAGTTTCTCAGAGTTTTTGCAAACTTTCACATAAAACATTTAAATTACTTCAAGTGTTGGGCTGCTTGTGAGCAGGACAGACGCACTAACTGCTGCTTATTTACTGACCTGGTGTTTAAGGCCCCCTGGAGTTTGTTTGAAAAGTTAAGAGATTTTCACAGTAAAGGTGCCATTTCTGAAATTTAAAGTGCTCTTTTCACCAGGAGATAAGTTCTCTCTGATTAAGTCAGTAATTCTTACTAAGCCATGTTTATAGAGGCCATAAACAATGGGTTCAGTGTGCTTGTTAAAGCAGCTTTCCATACCTCTCCACTCTTTTAAAAAGCGACATTTAAAATAAAAGGCAGGTGTAGATGTTAGTTCCATTTGATGGTTTTTAGATGATTAATTATGGCTACAAGTAATTCGGTAAGGATGGTTAAGAAAGGTTTACAGTAGTGATATGTGATGCACATTTTTACTGAATCACTTCTTTTGACTCAGCAAATCCCCAGTCTGTGGTAAAATTAGATAAGGAAACTATAATATTTGTGTTTCCTCTTGTTCTTTCTTTCGCCACATTTTTTTCAGCAAAAATGAATGTAGTGAATATAGTCCATTCTGTTTAACAGGTAGCACTTAATTTGTAAAATTTTGGTTAGATATTAGGAAGTTGTGAGATGTGGGATGTGAGTGTATATAGCTTAGTGGCTGTCCCTTCGTGTTTTGAGAAAATGACACCATCATGCAAACGGTACCTGTCAAAATGTAGTTGGATTCATAGAATCCAGTAGGATTTAATGTGGGAAATGCAGTTGGATGTTGGGAATGTTCACTGACAACAAGAGAGTCAGCACTTTTATTTCCAGGTCAGCAAAAGAACCGTTTGATTATTTGACAAAAGCCCTTATAACTATCTGATAATAACTTTAAGATTATAGTGAAAGGAAAGATGATAAAACATCAATAAGGATGAAGTCAATTTGCATTTCTCGAGGATGAGCCACAATTGGACCACTGCAAAATTATGGGTTTTTTTCAAATGCACTGCAAGAGAAATACTATAAATCACGTTAGTCTCAAGTGGTTTATTAAATTTTAGGGTTTCTCTCCAGGGAAATCCACTGTCTTGATAAAAATATTGAGAAGTTTTAAAATAAGGTTGTGGTTTTTACAGTGTACAGGTATAGGACAATGGAGTTTAATCTCAACCTTCCTTCCGGATATGATTATTTCTGGGCCGTGCATGGAGATGGTGACATTGATCAGCATTTGTAGTCGTGGCCCCATGAGCAGCAGCCCTTTGCACGGCCCTCCTTGGCAGAGAGCCCCTTCTCACAGGCCCCTGCTGCGCTACAGAAATCCCCAATGTTTTGCCCAGGGGAAGGTGCAGCTTCATCACCAAAGTCACAGAAACACCCATTGACAAGTTCAAGCACGTTTGTTGCTTCTTCAGCAGGAATCAAGAGAAGGTTTTAATTCCCTCTGTCTTGTCCTACTAGCGCTCGGGTTTGACAAGCTTCTGGCTTTGGTTAAGTACCTTGCAAGGCCTTTTTGTTGGAGCTTTTTAGACTCCTCTGAGTATAAGTGAGATTTTTAATTTTCTGAAACAGGAAGGAGCAAATCAGTTTGTCTGGTGCTTCCGGACTCCTAGAAGGAGCAAGACTCCTGGATTGCTTTAGAGTTTATCAGATGCAGCCAACAGAGTGACCTCTGGTTCCTGAAATGTAGAGGAAAGTACCTGGTTTATCGTGTAGTACTTGTGCTTTTTGTATGGAAAGCATTAAACGTAATATTCTTCAATTTAAATAAAAGAAATTTTTCATGGAAGACCTAAACTTAAATGTCTACAAAGTGTTTTTTATAGTTGTTGGCTTTTTTTTTCCCTCTAAGTACACAGCAGTTTCCTTTATAGACAGAGGACTGAGCCTTGAAAACTGAAGGTAATTATTTAGATGCCTAAGGCTCAACTTTGCCATTGTTTTAGAGCGTTAGTTCCTTTCTTTTAAAGGAAACAATTCCCTCCACCCCACAAAACCTTAATTAAAATTTGAGTATGTTTTTGTTCATTTTCCTCCTCAGTAACTTGCATTTGGTCCTATGTATAGGTATGTAGGTAGTAAACATTTGTTTGCAGTGTCATTGGAAATTTCCTTAATTACCATATTCCGTAGTTCCACTTCTTCTGATTTTGAATTTTGAAAGCTGTGTTTGAAGAGCATTTAAATAGGTATGATTAGTCAGTCAAAAAAAAAACAACCCGGGATTCAGTTCTCCTATTAGTGGAAAAAGTGTTAATAAATACTTAAACGCTGCTCTGTTTCATATCAGTGATTCATTTACTGTTGTTTTAAGCAGGGAAATAAAGTCTGACAATGTTTAAGTTTGCTTAGATCCCTGATACCTTTAGACACTTAACGGTACTAATGATCATTCTTCTGAGAAATAGGTTATGCTTTTCTCTTATTTTTATCCGTGAGCTATTACAGATGATGTTAACACTCAAACTAGATTAGAGGCACCTCTTTCTCTCAGTTCCTGGGAACTGGATAAGAAGTTCAGACTCGCTGAACATCAAGAGACCAGGATGTGGTGGAGTTATTTTTCTCTTACCTTTTTAAAATTTTATTTATTCATTACCCTCTGGTAGTGTCCATCTTAGTTACAGACAAGTTTATTGGATCAGCAAAATTCAACCTGAATTGCTGCAACTCTTAACTCCTAAAAAAGACTGTATTTATTGTTATTTAAATTAATTTCTAAATATGAAAAGATAGACTTGAAATCTTGACTCGGCTAGAATCTGCTAAATGTGTGAACAGGATGCTTAAGATAAGCATCAGTAGAGGTGCTTGAAATAAATATTTGTTTGAATAATCTCAAGCAGCAGCTCTCTGGTTTCAAAGATTTCAGTCTGTACAATGTTAACAACTTCCCTCTGCAAACTGAATGTTTATTTTTCAACATTGTAAAATGTGAATAAATAAAACAACTGATGACAGAAGGACAGGAGCATTAGTTGTTTTTAAAATGCGTGAAGTTTTGTAATGCCATGATGTTCTGCCACACCTTGTGCTCTTTATGCATAAGATTTAACTCTACATATTTATATTTTCCTTTCCCTTTTCTTTATTTTTGCTCATATTTAGAAAGTAAGAAATATGGCCCTGGAAGATGTAGTGATTCTTAATGTGGACACCAACACACTGGAAACCCCTTTTGATGACCTTCAGAGCCTCCCTAACGATGTGGTATGTATGGAATGATCTTCACTAAAGCTGAGAATGAAGAGTGGTGAAGTGAGTAAGAGCATAAGAAGCTATTTTTAAGTCAGAGGGGAACTGTTTAGGAGAAAATAGCAGAGGAAAATCTGGATTTCTTACACTAGTTCAAAATATTGTGCTGATGGTTAAATTTATACCCTTTTATGTACTTGGGAAACAAAATTGATATGCGGGGAGCTCGATACCAGCTTGTCTGTTGGAGGAAAAACTGAAATAATGGTGAATCCTCAGTGTCGCCTCCTGCACCATCCCCTCACTTCTCTGATCCGTGGTGGGATCCATTCCTCGAAAACAGTGAGCTCTGGATAAAAGGTCCATCTTGATTGTGCACATTTTGGCTTTAGTCAACCATGTAGTCTATAAAAGTTACTTCCATGAATTTTTCTGGCTTTATATAGTTTTTCATTTTGATTTCATTCCCACCATCCAAATCTGCCAGCTGGTCATCGCTCATGCCATTATCCACAACCCAGGAATGACAGACTTGTAAATCTCATGGAATTATGTAAGAAATGTCTGGATACAGTGAGTGCGGGGCCTCAAACATGTGTATGATTTGTCAACAATCAAGTATTATATTAGATTTTATGAGACTTCATTAAAGGAGCTGTTGTAGGTGCACTGTGGAATATCAGAAGAGACTTCACCAATAAACACAGAACTTCAAGCTTTGGAATGTAATAAATTTTAAGAGACTTCCTTCCTTTCATTATTTACTTTTACTTCACTTTTATAACAGTAAAGAGTTGTGTTTTATTAGTTCGAATTTCTTGATTCAGTTTTCCACAGGTCTATTTAAAAGCTACGTTTTTATCTTGGAGGATGTTTGGAGCATAGCAGAGGAAGTGCTGCCAGCAAATTCAATTAACTGGCATGGCTCACAAATAGCGTACATGGTGTATTTTTTTTCACAACTGCTATATAAATACAGCTGGGATTAATATTTGTCGCAACAAAGCCTTAACTTGAATCGTGTCGCGTTGTGTAATTAATGTTTGGAATCAGTGTTTATGTCTTATTTAGCTTTGTTTCGTTATTTTAGTTACCTCGACAATGAAGTATTCTCCTCCAGGTCTTTCCCTTTCCTTCAGACTGCTTAATATTTGGCTTTGACCACTAGAGAGCAGCTGCTCTTCTTTGCGAGAATTGAATTTCTGTCAGTTCTTTCATGCATCATGTGTTTGGAACTGTAAGTGGATCAAGTTGTTCATCTCAGCAGGGAGACTCTAAAGCCAATCCATTATACTTTTTTTTTTTTCTTTTTTTTTTTATTCCCTTTTGCTTCCCTGGGATTCTGGGAGTGTGTCTCCCCATCGGTCTCCATCTAAACAGATGCAGTTATGATCTGAGAAACTAAAAATTACTTCAACAGTTTCATGATCATAAATTTCTGTAATGTCAAACTATTCTCCAGTTTTGCTACTTAACATGAACAGTGAGCAATTCATGTGCTGCTGAATAGATATCAAATTTACTTTGCTAAATTAAATTTGTCTATATTCAACAGTGAGGAGAAACATCTTCTGTGTGGTGCATTCACCATCAAATAATTAATCCAGTGGAAAATTTTTAAAGCTGTTTTTACCTTCTCCTTGAACAGCTTTTTTAATCAAGTAAACCAATGCCATGAAGTGCTGTGATTACTTTAGAACTTCAGGCAGTGAGTTATCCTTGAATTTCATGACAGTCACGTTCCTACCTAAACTGTTGGTTTTCTCAAAAGTCTAGAATGAACTATTCATCAATCTTGTACTCCGAGGATCCAAGGGAACAGAGGCTCCCCTGGAATGCCTTTCCAGTGAACATTTGTGTCACTGGAGCTGGACAGCATTGAGGCAGTTCCAGCAGAATCAGATGAAGTAATTTCTTTCCCCATTTTACCTCGGCAGTACCCGCTGGCAGTCAGGCTGCCCGAGCTGCTCCGCTCAGGTCCCTGAAAATCAAGGTGTATACAACCACGTTACTGAGAAACTATTAGAAATGTGAAAAACTGTCCCTCCTTCACCTTCTGCTTCGGATATGTTGCTGAAAATCTGGCAGCATGAGAACGCCCTGGGAAGTAACTTTCCTTTTAAAATAGTCAATATTAAAAAAAGAGATTTATTAAGGACTGTGATTACAATAAGTGCATCTGCTGCTGACAAGTCTCCTACACCACCGTCTGTGTTGCAAGGAATAGCAAAGAGGGGGTAGTAATTTTTTTTTATGCAACCCTTATGGATTTTTCATGTATTTCCAAATAAGTGTCATCTTCTAGTCTTAGTTGTAGTCAGAGCTTCATATTACAAGGAATAAAGCATAAGCTCGCTCTGTCAACTTGTAGTTTTTATTAAATGAAGCCCTGATGCAATGCAGGGTACTGCGCCAAAGGGATCTTGTGTATCTGATGGCTGGGAGTGTTGTAAATTTGCACTATCCTAGGAATATCTGAGGCTGTCAGGAATCGACTTGTGTACGTGACTGTTGTCCCTTCATTAACAAGTTATCACAAGCAGGAATCCTGTGTTACTGTTTTTCACTTAGTGGGAATTAGCTGCTGTCAGGACACCAAGAAGTACTTAACTACAACTCTATAGTAGAGCCATTTTCTTAAAGGTGAATCCATTTTTATTTCTTACACTGTGTTTGCAGTAGAACGTTTCTTGCTTTATTCATGTTGACAACTGAAAAGCCTTGGACCTAATTAAAAGAATTTCCACTAGCACCTTTACTGAACCATTTCATTATGCTGCATTGCACAGATTGCATTTTGAAACATGGTGATAGTTTAAATCTGACCTTTAAACCTGAACTGCCAGAAGTATAAAAATCTTCTTTAAAAACACTCTCAGGGTAGACTGCATGTATATGTGTCTGTTTGGCTAGAAATAATCTTCATATTGAGTGGTCACAGTCTCATTTTTTTAGAAGTTTTACTGCCTCTTTAGGCAGTAAACAATCATAGTTCTGCTTGTATAATCTACTTCGGTTTATGTACTAATTTATTCCAGATTTAACATGAATATTTGTTTTCATACATGATAGTCTGTTTAAATACATTGTTGTTAATATTTTGATTTTTTGAAGAACATGGCATGCCTATTGCAATAGTCCTGATTGAAGGAATATAAGTGTGCATATATAAAATATAAGTGTGCAATAAAACAGTGTTTGATTTAATCTTAGAAGAGAGCAATTGGTCTGAGAGCCTAATGAATTAGCAAAATACCTATTAGTGTTCTACTTTTATACCAAATAGGGAAGCTCAACCACAGAAAGACTGTGACTACCCTTCTGAACTTTTAATTTGTTGTGAAACAAAGCATAGAGCCTTTTCTTTTTATATAGATGGCAAGTTCTTTATCTTCATGTGAATGTTTAAAGAAAATCACTTATAAAACTGTTTGAGATGGTTTTGGAAGTTACTCAGAGCTATAGATGTTTTTTTTTATTGCGTTTTTAATAACTAGTGTTAAATGGTTTACATAAATAACATAAGAAATAAATGCATATTTCATCCTTACAACATCAGACTCCTTCAAACATGGAGAAGCTCCTAGCTGGAGGGTAGGGGGAAGATCCTGGAAGTTAATTTGACCATTTGATCCATCACCTTATATTTTCTGAGGTATTATTCATATTCTCAGAAAAAGCAGTTAGTTTATGTTCACTATGAGAATCTGCTAACTCTGTAAATAATATTCCTACAATATTTCTTGCATAGTGGGAAGTAGATAGAACTGCCTCAATGGAGTTTTTTCAGAATACCATTTGGAAAAGAAAGATTTGCTTGTTATTGGTAGAATTATTTCTGTTAAATTCATAATATGGATATTTATGGAGTCATTCATGTTGTTCTGCAAATCAAGATGACTGGGGATTCCCTGGCTTTCTGCTTTCCTTATGAAACTGCGGCTCCTCCCTGGTTTGTGCATGAGGTGCCTCATCAAACCTGGGTTTTACAGGTGGTGTGACCGCATCCTCTAAAAGCAGGAGTTGAATTTCTTTCAAGAATCAGTGCCCAGATTATTGGTTTTTTATTGTGATGTGTTCTGTGAGATCTGTCTCAAAAACTTAGCTTCTTCTAGTTCTGTCTGCAACACAAAAAAATTGCTACTGACATAGCTATTTGTTAATGATTTAACGTAACCTATAACCGCTGCAGCACAGGCACAGCAAGCTTGATGTTAATCTTTGAAAGGGTTTTTTATCTCCTTTCCCAGCTTGTGTTTGGGAAAGAAAAATGCTGTCACTAACAATAATATATAGATACACAACCTCACTTCAGTAGTTACTGAGCTCTAAGCACTAGAAAAGAGACATCAAACTAAGTCAGAACCACCTTGTATGTGTGAGAAATTCTGAAGCACAGAGAACAGTAACAGATAATCCTCTAAAACTTTAGCCCTTGGTGTACTGGAGCATGGTAGTTTAAACTCTGCCTGCACAGAAATGCCTTTAGTTGATATTTGGGAAGCTGTGATGGGTGTAAGCGGTAACGAGGCTGTGTTTGCCCTGAAGCAGGGTTCTGTGAATCCTGAGGTAATTCAAGACCCCCCCAGGGGCCAGGGCCGGGGGCAGGGCTCAGAGCAGAGCCATTCCCCACAGGTGTTTTACATCTCTCGAGACACAGGAAGAAGAAACCCCTCAGTAGATACTGACCACTTTGAAGGAGAGAATGTCGACGTTAATTTGAGTCTTCTGAAAAACCACAGGGTTTGTGCTCTTGATGGCATGGGGTGTCTGTCGGTGGGGCCTTGGCGAGGCCTGCAGGGCCTGTGTGAGGGAGGCCAGGGCTCAGGGGCACAGCTGGGCCCTTGGAGGGCAGGCTGGGGGGCGAGGGCAGGGTGAGGGGGAAGGAGAAGGAGCTGTGGGGAGGAAATGTTACCGTCTGACCATGACCCCTCTATCCATCACCCTGTGCTGCTCAGGGAGGGCGGTTGGGAATGGAGGGGGGAGGTTGAGCCAGGGAAAAGTAGGGGGGAAAGTGTTGTGATTTCTCACCATCCAACTCTGTTTTAATTGGCAATAAATTAAATTAATTTCGAGTCTGGTTTACCCAGAATGCTAATTGGTAAGTGATATCCCTGCCTTTTCCCCGGCCCACGAGCTGCTGCTTCGTGTTTTCTCCCCCGGCGCTGCTGAGGCAGGGGATCGAGAGAGCGGCTGGGTGGGAGTCTGGGAGCCGGCCAGGGGAACCCACCATATGCATAAATAAAACTCCCATTTTGTTCTTTTGCATTAAGGTTGTGAAATACAAGGGAATATTGCCTTAAAAGAAAAAAAATAAATTGTGTTTGTGGTAACAGATTTTTCAGACCTACAGAATTTGTTCTTAGCCCGGATGGTGATGAGTGGCCTGATTATACAGGAGAGTTTCTCTATGTTTGAATTAATTTAGCTGAAATTCTTTTATGGATTTTAAGCAAGAATGACACAGAACTTCATGGACTACCTTTAAAAGAGTACTCAACAGCATGCTAACAGCGGATTTTAAGTAGGAGGGAAAGTTGAAATGAAGCTTTTATTTTCCTATTAGTTTCTGAATAGAATCCAATCATATCCTAGCTATGATTCAAAACAGCCTGAAAAATAATGCTTTTAGAACTGAAAAATTCAATTCTGAACTCACAGTGTCACCTTTGGTCATAATTGCTGCTGTGGTTAGTGCTGTGCCCCAATGTGTTTGTGATATGAGAGTCATCTAGAGCTGTTGTGTGATTTCAGGTTTCTGCGCTGAAGAACAGATTGAAGAAAGTCTCTACAACCACTGGAGATGGTGTTGCAAGAGCGTTTCTAAAAGCACAAGCATCTTTTTTTGGAAGCTACAGAAACGCATTGAAAATTGAACCCGTAAGTAGGATTTGTTAGGCATAAGATATAAATCTGAAACTGTGTTGGGGAAACTGTGGGGAAAAAGGCTAACAAGAATTCCAAGTTTAGTATAACTTAGTGTTCCCAAGATCAGCATCGTGGCTCTTTGGCTAACTGGTACTGACAACAGTGTTCCAGGCTCCAAAAAGGGAAAGGTGCAGCAATCACTCAGGGGGAAACTTCTTCTGGAATGGTATGGGTGTTGCTTGGTTTTGAAGGCAGTTAAGCTAGAAGAGAGATGAGAAAAGAGTGTAAATTAATGATCATAGGAGGCTAGTGCAGAGTTGACTACTTTCTTTCACTGCAAAACCTGGTTATTCATTGCATTATTTTAAAAGCTAGTAAAAGCTATGCTACTTTTTACACAATATATGCTTAACTGTGAAACATCTTAATTTATGGAATTTAAGAGCATAATACAATTAAAGAAATTGTGTTTTTACAGAAATATGAAGAATGTCTGGAGTTGTATTATTGATGATAACTGCTCTGTTAAAGAAATTCAATCTCTTGCTTCTGCTTTGGAGCTAATCTCTATTTAGCAACGATTAAGTGCCATCTGAGTGGGGGAAGGATTTTTTTGTACTTGATCTGGGGTTTTATTGCTTCTAGTGAGGCATCTGTTCCTGGCTTACTGCAAGTAGCTTCATGGACTTCAGTACGAGTCAGTCCAGCCAAATTAATGTATTTCCACATATTTTGTGACACTGTGTACTTAGGGGGTTCCTTTTAAAGGACAGACAGTTAGAGACAAGGTAAATAGTATGAGGAGCATTCAGGTATAATTAATGAGATGTGTCCCAGAAATACGGAGGATGAAAAGTGGTAACTGCAACGTGATCCACAGAGTATTTCCAGAAGTGTAAATATTGGGCTTTTAAAGTATCTAAGGTGAAATAATGTGAGATATTTAAAATGTTGTCCATATAAATAATGAAATGAATTAGTAAATAACACAAATGAAATGAACAAGGCACTCTGGCTGTAAGCCTTCTTTATCCATGTCAGGGAGACACTGACTTCCCTTCATCCAGGCAGGCATCCTTGTTCTCTGATGCTCCTCCCAGTAGTTGCCAGGCAACTCTGGGAATATTGGTGTATGCTTTGCCTGGATGTGTGCGTGAGATTAACTAGTTAAGGGATTTATGAAGAAAAATAAAAATTTAAATTGCTTTGCTGGAATACCATCTGGTATTTTGAAGGCTGAATATTAAAGATGAACATTTGAAATCAGTTGACAAGGGCACTCTCCTAGAAACTGCAACTGTATGAGTTGACTTTTCAGGGTAAATGGTGTGAAGCTATTTTTCATTATTCTCTGTAGGCCCAGGACATGTCACAGAGCAGGCTTGAAATTCACCTTATATTTAAGCATAGTAGGAGCTCTTATTCTGCTCAGAAGCATTTGCTCTATAGATACAAGGTTATGTGATGTGTATACGAACACCGACAATGAACCAGTCACTGTTACCATAAACTTTCTGAGGTCTTCAGTAGTGAGAATTTTGCATGAAAAAACATATCCGGATGATAGAGTCTGTAAGTCTAACCATAATATTTATGTAAAAAAAAACTGATTATTTTTTTCCTACTGTATATATATGTTTCGTGTACTTGCATTAAGGCAGATTTTAAATATGAAAAGGTATCTCTTACTTGTGGTGTGCTTAAAGTCTCCACAATCCTCTGTTGCCATTAAGTACAGTAAAACACGTTAGAAGCAGTATGTTTATGTGGCTGTATTGTGGCAGATTATTATCTTTATGAATATTACTTAAATTTTTAAGTGCCACCAATGTGAACATTTTGTTCACTTGAATGACTTTTTTCTAAATTCCTGATTTTTTGCTGTTTGCAGAGGGAATGTTTTTATCATCTTCTAAATATTTAATTCACAAAATTAGGTCACCTTCAACAGAAATATCTGTACAATTACTACAAGTGTGTAAAGATGGTTTGTAGTACTTAATGGTTGTGTGTAGAATGGAAACGGGGGAGGGAAATGAGAGTCGGGTTTTCTGCATCACAGCTGCCGGCCGTGCACTTTCTTCTGCTGACACCTAGTGGTTGGAGCCACCAGTTGATTGGTTTTCCTTCACAATCTTGGTTAAGAAACAAACATCCCAACACCTGTGGGTGAAGGTAAGCTCACAGGGTGAGCTGTGAGACTGTCCAACGTTCTGGATGTAGTTGTGGGGTGCTCAACAGCCGCCCGAGCCATCCGGGAGCTCAGTCTCCCCGAGGTCCCCAGTTTAACACCAGGCCCCCAGTGCCACCCGGGAACACAATGGAGTCCGTTTTACTTCTGATACAGCACTGAACATGTCTGTGTGTGAGATTCTGGTGTGCGTTTGGATTTGAATCAGGATGTCTTGGTTTTTAAAAGGCTGATGTAGTTGTTATGGATTTATTGATCTGGTTATTAGGGTGATGAACTCTCTATTCTTTGTAAAAGGTTTTTTTGTGTGTATTATCACAGAATCACCTAGGTTGGAAGGGACCTTTAAGATCATCTAGTCCACTAAAGCTAGTCCTTTCTCTCATTTAAAAAATGCATGTAAACCTGATTTTGGTGGGTTGTGAATCTGCTGGAAATTTGTAATTTCCATATTATATAATGGATTTATACAGTTGCAACACCTGTGGGTAGTTCTGGTAAGTGCCAGTCTGTGGCAATGTCTCCGAGGAGGTGAAACGACTGATAGAGTTGCATTAGGTGTACCAAGAGCTATATTCCTTATTATTTGGCTCGTGCTACCTACTTGAGGCCTGTCCAGCAACATCTTTCCTTTGCTTTCCTCGAGAGGCCCCTCGCTCTGCCCGTGCGTGAGCTGCAGTGAAGCAGTCACAGCGCTGGGAGCTTTCTCCAGGGCAGAGGGGGTGGTGCTGGCTACTTGTTAAGTATCAAAGTTTGCAGTTTTTGAACAAAGTAAGCCTCAAAATAGTGTGTGGGGGGGAAGAGGGCTAAGGAACTGTGATGGTGTTAAAAGTGTGTAATGAAATTGTTTATGAAGACATTAGGAAATCAATGTCAAAATGAAAAAATACAGAGAAATATCGATTTATTTTTAGCATCTCATTATTGCTTAATACTTTATTAGGGGATTTTAATTTTTTTTAATGAAAAAATTGTTTTCAGCCCTGGAAAGGAATGGCCAATAACTTTGAGTGTTGCAGATTCCTTGAAAATAGTGATGTTTTGTGATGTTTCCCACAAGAATGAAACTGTCTACCTCCATCTCAAACTGAGGAAATATGTTGTAGATTAAAACATCTGCTGTTTTTCAATTACATTTAAAACACACGGAGTAGTAGTTGGGAGCTTGCTGAAGCTTTAAGATGCTAATAATGAAACATAAGCTTTTTAAGTACTGATACTGCAGTGATTCTGCTAATTTATATTTGGATTCTGAATAGAGAAGACAGTAAGCCACTATTTTTCATAACTGTCAATTTGATACAAATTTTCTCTTAATACGATGCAATTTGAGCAAAGGTAGGGGAAAAAGCCATTATGAATAGGAGGAAATAAAAAATTAACTTTCCTTTTTCAATGTAACATTCAATTCACTTTAAGAAAATAATGTATAATCCTTTTCAGTCTGTGAGTTTGTCAGTTCTGGAACTGCGTAGGGACATCTGGGGGAAGTGTAAGACACCATCATTTCATAAGGAGTGAATAATTAAAAAAAGGTGTCTCCTTTATTATATTTCCAAGTTGTTTTTTTTCTTGAAAAAAGTGAAAAGCTTTCCTGCCTTTGTGCAGGAGTGTTAAAGACATTTTTGGAGAGTCTTTTTCTCTTTTGAGAGTTTCTATTATCCGTTCTAATAAAGATAGCACTGGTTTGGCTGTACCCAAAGCTCCTGGAGGTGCCGGTACTGACCCCTCGCCCTCCTTGGGGTAACTGTCTGCAGGGACACAGCCCACCTGGTCCCACTTCCACCCAGTACCAGCTGCAGCGCCCGGGCTGGGAGTCGTTTGGAAAAGGCACACACCTGCATTGTGGGCAGGACGTGGCTTGTCAAGCAGCCATTACAAATTAATGTCACAATTTCCTGCACTTGCTGTAGCCTCTTACTAGAGAATCTGCCTTAACAGCTGTGGCTGTTCTTGGTACAATGCGCTGGGGCAGCCACCGAATCGCTGTCTTACATCTACACAAGTAAGTATTTTTACACAAATCCACTCACACAGTTGCAATTTCCTGTGATCCCAGGATATAATGTTTAATGTCTCATCAATCCTGGTGGAATTGTTTCTCCCATGAGCAGGACAGAAGTCAGAAAAGAAAAGTAGATGATGGAAAGGGACTCTATGTTAGGGAGTGCAGTGACAGGACAAGGGGCAACGGGTTTAGATTGGAAGAGGGAAGATTTAGATGAGATACTGGAAAGAAATTCTTTGCTGTGAGGGTGGTGAGGCACTGGAACAGGTTGTCCAGGGAAATCATGGCTGCCCCATCCCTGGAGGGGTTCAAGGCCAGGCTGGATGGGGCTTGGAGCAACCTGCTCTGGTGGGAGGTGTCCCTGCCCAGGGCAGGAGGGTGGGAACTGGATGATCTTTAAGGTCCCTTCCAACCCAAACCATTCTATGTGCAGTGCACAGTAAAAAAGCAAATGCCAGATGAGTCCAAAAGGATATTTTGTTGGGATATGTGTACAGTAAAAAAGTGCATGTTATACACTGGTGCCTAATTCATTTTGAAAAGGCTTTGTAGTGTTTAGTGCTTTATCTGCTATGAAATATGATTGTTGCCATGGTGAATTATTTTTTTAAGTTATTCAGTGGAAGAGTAAATATTTGTTTCCAACTCCCAGTAATTGCCACATCCCAGTTACTTCCTATACATAAGCTGTCTTTTGTATAGCCTTTTTTTCCCCTGCATGTATATTTTAAAGGTAAACATTGTATAACTTTGTATACATTGTATACCAGAATAGATCCTTCCCTTCCACTGGAGTTGTCTTGACAGGTCACAGTTGTAGGAGTGTTTGTCCATATATATAGAAAAAAAGAAGGAAGATCACTAATGCTTATATTAAAAAAATAACCAAACTGCAGGGAAAACAATGAGCAGAAGTATATAAGATAATGCTTTTTGTTTTACTTGTGATTTAAAATTAGTATTTAAAATTAGTATCAGTGTGTATTTAATAGGAATTTTCTTCTATCCATATTTACTTTTCTCCTGTTCAGTTGTTGTCAGCTCTCAAATGTGAGCCTGTTCAGAGTCTAGGAGTGCCTAAATGATGGTGATCTTGGAGTCTCATCCTGATGACTTTACTAACAGATAGGAGTAGACAATGACAGTGGCATTGACAGTGAGTGGTGTAAAACCTGACATTTGTATGAGAAAGATGGAGATAAATTGCATTTCTGTATATTCAGGAACTGAAGCTTAAGACTTTTTTCTGTAGTATGAAGATTTTGTGTTTTGTGCTATTTCGCAGGCCCTAGTTTTCCACTATCTCACTTAGAGCCACCTGTATCTATTGTTACATTTTACCATTTATGGGAAGTGTTCTAGAAAACATACTGCCCAAAATTCAAAACACTGACTGAAAAAGATCTACTGGGGAAAGACAGTTTTGTGTGTTTGTTTTCTGCTTGGTTTTTGTTTTCATTTCAGTCCTGTTGCTGTGTTCTGTCTCTGAGCATTTTTGTTGCTATAGACAAGTTTCAGCTTTTGCTTTTGCTCTTTTAAACCTTAAAAATGGCTCTTTTTCTAACAAGCATTTACTGTTCTTCAAAATGCATTTAATATTCTACATCTAAGTCTGTTGAGATATACATATGTTAATGAAACTGAAAAGACATTTTCTTTAATCTCTTATAGCAGTCTGTTATGTAGTAAATAGAATTGTTTTGTAATTTCCAAACTGTTCTAAGATACTGTGCTGTATAATTCTATATGCCAAGCTAGGGGGTGAAAGCTAAGATTCTGAGGGAAAGGTAATAAAAAATACTTGAGAAGGTTAGCACGACCCTCTGATGAATATGGTGTTTCTGCCCTAGAAGATGTAGTCAAACCTTCCTGTCCATCATATGTGTTAAAGTGGGGAGAAAACCCCTGAACCACTGCCCAAAGTGAGGGGTGTGTGGTGCATCCTGTAGGGCACTAACAGCAACAAGAGAGGAGAGTCCCTTTGAATGTGGTTTTCTGAAGGCTGATGTGCACAGGGCTTCTCTGACACACATTGTTCGTGTGTACCTGGGCCATGCTGACAGTGTTTTGTGGTCTCGTGGTGTGTGGGGAGCTGTGGGTCAGCTGAAGACAAGTATCTTGTGTTTCATTGTGTAAGGAACTTTGCAGCCTCTGTAGAAACCTGCCTTTGGCCACCAGCCTGGATGGGTCCCTCTCGGTGCCTGCTGTGTTGGGGCCACAGAAATCAAAGTACCTTTGTTCAAAAGCCTCTAAATCTTCCTGTTAGCAGGGCAGGCTGTACAGTGAGGAGCAGCTCCATGATACAGCTTTTCTCTGAAAGGATTTGTACATTCAGCTGATAAATTATTCGTCTGTGCCTTTCGCACCTGATTCTCTGGGTTTTGTGCTATTTTGTACCCTTGTTTTGTTTCTTCTCAATTTGTTTTAAGCCTTTGTTTGTGTGTTTTAGACTGACTTTTGCCTGTGTTTTTGTTGTGTTTTCTCCTGATGCTGTACTTCTAATTGAGAGTGCACAGCCTCAGCAAGCAATGAAGCAGGGTGCAAATGCCTCCATGCAGGAAAAGTTGAAAATATTTCCTGAACTAATAAAGCGCAGGGGACTTAGAGTAGAACAATGAAGCACGTAAACAAACACCAAGCATAACATAACGTGACTGGTGAATTCGGCTTCTGTTTAAGACACTCAGTGACTGTGTGTTTTTTAAATGAGCTGTGAATAAGTCGCATTTGGTACTAGGAAAAAAACCCAAAAGAACATGTACACCCCCTAAAACCCTGCCACAACCCCCCACCCCAAAAGACCCTTCAGGCTGGTAGGGACAGAGTGACATTCCCATTCTCGTAGTATGAGCAGCTGCACAGTGGAACAGAAAGTATCCCTTCCCTTGAAAGAACCTGGTAGAAGAGATTTTGGTTATTTGGGTTTGTAAAGTAGATTTCATTAGCAGGCAAACTTGACGAAATAATGATAAAAATTGGAATATTTATTCAGGGTAGGAACAAACTAATAGGGCTTCATAGTCAGAAATTTGTGCACTCCAGTCGTGTACCATGCACATTATGGATTTTGTATAAATTGGAGAGTACAATTTGTACTCTTACAGTACAAAAAGAGTAAAGTGTGATGATGTGGAGAGATAGGTGATAGAGCTCATCCAGTGAAAGCCTAAAATGCTACAGGGTTGAGG
Organism: Scolopax mira; assembly: GCA_004320125.1. Taxonomy (NCBI): domain Eukaryota; kingdom Metazoa; phylum Chordata; class Aves; order Charadriiformes; family Scolopacidae; genus Scolopax; species Scolopax mira. The sequence goes on along the minus strand of BJBW01006048.1, from coordinate 97,709 downwards.
AGGGAATGAGACATTTGTATGCATGCCATAATTTGATTGCGTTCCATGGCAGACAGCATCGGAGACCTGCTACCATCCAGACTTGTGGTGTTCTTCACAATCACATGGAGATATTCTGATACTGCCCTGGGGCGTAGTGAAATCACATGGGAATGTTGCTTCAGTAGTGTGCTTGCTGTCACCTTAGCTCCTGGGGCCTGGGGAGGGCAGGGCTGCTGCCTGCCTGGGCATTCGCCTCGTTCTTCTTACTCACTTAAGGCTTCTGGAAAGGGAAATTTGGGAAGGGACTACACCCCATTTCTGGTTTGGCTCTTGTGTATCATCAGAGAACCAGGCATATTTTGTAAATATGTTGGGTTTGGTACGGGCAGAGCATTTGTGAAAGACAAATTCTGGCTTGTGACCAAAATGCTATATGGGCAAAAATGTATTTAATGCTAAGGACCACCTTCTTCTTTCTTCCATTTTGGGGGGCACAAAGGTGTAAGCACTGCAGAGGGCTGATTAATGTGGTGTTCTTTAAAACACACACTACTCAGCCTAGGAAAACATCAAATGAAAAGCTTCTGTCTTTTCTTACCTTTTTCTCATTTAATTCATTGTTTTGTGTTCCTTTCACTCAATGAGCAGCAGCTTTTGGCAATGACAGATACTCTATTGTGACTGAAATATGCATTTTGTAAGTCATAACTTTACTTGGTATTTAAATAAACTGTGTATGTACAGTGTGCAAGATTTATGCAGAACACAGCTGGAGGTATTCTGTTCAGAATTCCTATGGTTTAAAATGTCTCTTTCAAGTTTGAAAATGTGTTGTGAAGTAGATACCATTATGATAATTGGAAGTTCAGCTTCTCTGTCTTGCTCTATTATTTTTTTGAATACAATTAACACATCACACACACTTCACCTGGTCTCTCCTCATTTACCTCTGACACTTCCTTGATATTTATTTAGACACATGTGGTGTCTTTGCTTTGAACTCTATAGTTGGTATATTCACTAGATTTTTTTTTTTTAATAAACATTTTTCTCATTTAGAGATATACAATTAGATTGCATTGTTAGAGAAAAGTATACATATTGATGTCAATTTAAGTCTTTTACTTATTTTTGTTAGATGATCAGGACATAAATTATATAAAGATTGTAAAGAAAACTGTGATTACTCTCAAATCAAACTACCTGCTGAGAAGTTGCAGAAGCAGCTCATTTTATTATAGTTCTCAGGAGGGAACAGTGCAGAGAAGATATGCAAAAAGAGAGAAAAAGATTTAAAAATATGAATAATACATTTAATTTGAAATTGGTTTATTTTCTTCAAGATAGATAAACATGAGGCACAGAACTCAATGTTTTGTTTGAATTAAGCTTTATTCTTTCAGATTCAGCAGCAATGCTTTTGTTTCTGAAAACAAAAGACAGTACGTTTGTTTTAAAAATAAAACCAAATTCTTAAACCGGACTTAAAAAATAGTATTGGCATAATTTTCATATCTTAAATAATGTATTTAGTGTGCTGTGTTTTATAATATGTATAAAACTATTAGCAGCTTAATGCCAATATCCTCCAGAAGACAACCAAAAATTACATGAAATAGTTTTTTCTAATTTTAGGAAAAAACCAAGTATCTGACAGGTCAGATTTTAGTGATACTACAGGAATAAAACAAGTATTACAATATCATAATTGTGATATTTTATTTTATTTGTGGAAATTAGGTTTGGAGTTTTCCTTTTTTGTTTTTCTTTAGTTTTACAAATACAGCAAAGGCTTGGAGGTTTAATAAGGAATAAATGCAGAATTCCATCTAAGCTTGAACCTCACAATAGGGCGGGAAGTTTTTCTGGATTATTTCATTAATTTTAGCTGGAGTTTGGAATGAAGTTGGACTCTGTTTTTGCAGAGTTCCTGTTCACTGTCCGTTGCTGTGATAGCTGTTTTCTGTAATATTTTCAGTAACTGTATTACTGAAGATGTCTGATATTTGTAATTTAGTTTATTACAGGAGAAGGGTGTCATCTACTGAATGAGAACCAATTTGCTTTGCTTTAAAATGAAATTGATCCACTCCAAGCTTTTCAGGTCTAAGACTCCAGGTTTTCATATGGAAGTTAAAAGCTGGTTAAAAAACAATTCAAAGTAAGCTCTGACTTTGAATGTGTTTTATACAAAGCATGATTTTTTTCCTTATGAAAGGTTTGTCTCTGCGTTCTCATGCGTTGCAGAGTCTGTTTCCTGTGGCCCCAGTTGGCTGTGACATGGAAATCTACACAGTGTGAGGGGTTCTGAAACATTGTCCACAACGAAGGCAGTGTGCTTGTGACAGAAGTGAGGTGTGTGGAGTTGGGTCTCCATAGCCCTCGCTGCGGCCTCTTGGCTGGGTTGCTCAGGGAAGGGCATGATGCAGGAACAGGGCCTTTGGAAAGGAGACCTAGTGCACAATAATGCAAAAGGGAGTCAGTGGTTTCTTTTCAGATAACTTTGACTTGGACTTCCAATTTTCAAAATGCACATCTAAAATCATCTCACTATAAAACTACAAGGAAGAGTGTATTTTTTTATTATTTCCTTTTTTTTTTTTAAATGAAATCATTCTGTAGTAAAATATTTCAAGTACTGGCTAAGCTGTAAAGCTTAGGGCTGATAAACAAAGCATCTGAAGCCAAATGGCCCCTTAGCTAACCCCAATTAAAAGAAAGATTTCATTGCGCTCTGTCCTGACAGAGAGGGAACATATTGTTGCCTTTAAGGGAGTTTGGTTTAGTTAATGAAAGAATTTATTTCGTTTTTTCAAATACAGAACCTAATTAAATAAGTTTCAACTTGACTTGTAGTTGAGGACATTTTAACTCCTTAAAGGATACTTTTGTGTCCAAGTGTAACTCTCTCGAATTATTTCTGATGCAGTATTTAGTTTTGTGATTTATGTAATTAATTTTATAGCAGATCTCATGTGAGTAACTATATGCCTGTTATATATATATATATACACACACATATATGTTGTTGATTCTAAAAGTGTACAATTTGTTACTGACGTTACTCTCTTCACGCATCCGTTTCGGCATTAAGTATTACTCAGAGGTAGGAACACACTTAAAAGTGCTGCGGAAATGAAGGCGGCGTGGGTTTGCTCTGAATGCACTTGAGAAGCTGTAGATGATATATGTACAGTGCTTATTCCTGCTGGTCAGTGAAAAGAAAGATACATTGAGAAATATTTTTGGTGAAGCTCTCCAAGCGGTAGTTAAAATCTGTATCTCTAGAACATTTTTTCTTAGAGGGGATTAATGGTGAAAATGAAAGCGATTTGTAAGGATTACAAATGTGATTAGTTTGCCTTTCTTCAGGATTTGTCTGTACTTGTATAGGGAAAGTTCATCTGCTATTTGTCAACTATTGTCCACTAAGAATATATGAAAAATAAAGAACACTTACCTACAGATTCTTTCTTCTTACATACAAGAACTTTTTATGCTTAATGCTTGAAGACACCCAAAGAACAGGAATGGTGTTGCTTACCTAAGTTTCTTGCCTAAAAATTAAAAAATAAATGGCTACTCTATCTACAAAATCATGAGAGGTGAGTTACAGTCTCTGCTGATTGCTCCAGTGTCTGTACCTTCTCATGCAGTAACTGTAATGAAAAGCACCCAACCAGCAGTATTTGACAACTGGTGGGTTCTTTTAAATTACTTGTTACAGAAACTGAGTCGAATCAAGGAATTTCATGCTGAAGGTAAATAATTTTTAGTTGTAACAGGTATGTAAATATTTTTCTCAATGTACCTATGAAACTGTAAGTATATATTGTTTTGGAGCTTTGGATTTCCAATTAATAGGGAGGACTTCCTCATCAAAATTTTAAAAATACACATATGTTACGTCCCCTCATTTGGGAATTTTAAGCTGGTGTGAAGTGACATTCTCTTCCAAATATCACTTAATCATACCTTTTCTATACACATTTAAAAAGTGTTCCTTGATGTGGGTGTGAACGTGGATGAAATTAAGGACTAGGTAATACTGGAATCCTAAAAATTTCTTACTTATTTGGCATATGTTGCAGATCTTGAGATAACTGAAATGCAGTGCTGTTCTTTTCTATGAATTTCTGTGAATTATAATTAAGATATGTTTCAGAAATCTCAAGAATTGTTGCCAAACATAACCAAAAATAAAGCATCGCATCTAGCCAGAGTTCTAGGGATGCTCGCTCTGCCCTAAAGCTACATTTCCCATCCATTATCTTGTCATAGCTTATTTTGCTCAATTTTAATTAAATTTTAATAGCAATTTTGCAGTCATAACTGATGTGAAAGTTTTCTAAAGAATATTTTACCCACAGGATATTTCACTTTTGATTTTTTTGTTTCTCGTTTTTATCTTTTCCAACTTCTGTTCACTAGAAAAGTCTTTGGTAAAGGAGAGCATGAAATAAAAAAATGGAGAAAATGGTCTAGTGGCTTGACTGACCAGTATCAGTTCACAACCACAAGTAATCACCTGTATTTTATGTTCTTTGGGAACGTTGATTCTAGTAGTCCTATAAGAAGTGTTAAAAATTGATATATTAGATAAAGATCTTGGGTTTTATTTAATTTTACTTAGGCTCAGTGTAGTATGTACACAGAGTATTTTACGTTTAGGGTTCAATATACAGATGATGAATCTTTAAATACAAAACCTACTTTTGCAATGCTGCAACTTGCAGTTCTTGCTTTTCTGCCTTTAGGGGAGTTGTATTCACAAACGTTATGCACAGCTTTTACTTTGATATCTCAGACTCTAAAATGTCACTTTTTATCCTTAAAAAAAAAATACAATGTTGGCTTGTCAATCCTTGATGCTGCATAGGAAGCCCTGTAATATTAATTGGTTGTCAAATCCCCAAGAAGTAATGGATTAATGCGCTTGTTCAGAAGCTGAAGTTTGCTGATGTCCCCAGCCTCTCTATTTAACACAATTACAGATCCGCGCCCAGGACGTTTGAGTGGATTGCGTTTCATTAATACAATTTGAGCAGACAATACTAAGTTGCTGTTGGGCCTGCTCTGACAGCTAATTACTGAAATGAAGTGTGTACATGGCTAAGAGACAATGGAGCACTTGTCAGGAACATTAAAACAATGTAGAAAAAGTGCCAAATCTTGGAATCGCTCTTCTGAACAGTTTTTCTTGTCTCTGCAAACCAACCTTGGGACGTGGTTGGTGGAGGTGACATAGACTTTAGGGAAACAAAGTTCATTATCATTGACTAAAACACAATATAGTTCTGTTTTGCCCTTTACTCTGTTTAATTCAGACACTTGTACATACTTACTCCATTGCTAAGCACACCTACTTCTTGCTTATAGGCATCATTGCACATTTTCCCCATAAAATGTCTAATCTGCTGGTTTGAATATTGGAGATAGTGAGAATGTCAGACAACTTTGTAGCATTATTTACAGGAAAAGCTCTCACTGGTAGTTGGAAGGAGGAGGATGGGGAAAGACTTCTCATTGTCTCTTCCAGTATAAAAGCACAGGAAGTCAAGTGAGGTTTGTAACAGCAAAGTTTCAAAGTAAAGGAGAAGGAGCTGCTCTCTGCACGAGAGGCAGTGATCCTGCCAAGCACTTCATCAAGTGGTACTAAGGAAGCTTGCATTGGTTTGGGGGAAGATTGGCAAGAGAGGCCTCTGGTCAGGTTTTTTTAATACAAAAGCAACGGTGGACTCAGTAGACTTCTTGAGATGAAGATCTCTGTCTGACAGAGTCTGAGGGGAGAAATGACATCCAGCCTTTCTGCCGCCTTGATCTTGCCTGAATCTGCTTAAGACTGTACTGGAGACAGAACACCAGGCAGGGGACCCTTACTGTGACCCGTTATGGCCCAAAACTGGGGGATTTCAACTCTTGTCATTATTTTTTTCTTTATGTGGTATTTGGGTATCAAACACTGGGAATGTTTATAGAGAATTATGTAACTTTAAAAGAAAAGGAAGAGCTTGTTTCAGACGCTGGTGGACAAAGCTCTCCCATCTCATTCCAGGCATTTGGAGGTGTTCTGGTTTTGAGATGATGTTTCTGTTCAAGAATCTGTGCTATACATTTGGCAATGAGTGCTTTCTATACCTGTCTGAAACTTTGTGCACGTGTATTGTAGAGGAGCAGAAGTGAAAGCTGTGGTGTGTTCAATACCGGGGAATGGAGTTCATCTCAAGGCTTTTGTAAAAACCCGTATTTCCCAATGTGGTTTTGTCCTTGTGATATTTCTGCAGAATTATTAAAAATAATATGGTGCTGGCTACAGAGCATTTTTATCATCCAATTCAACTGCCTTCTGTATTGTTGTAAGAGAAGGCGCTGGTTATTATTGGAGGTTTTTTTCTATTGCTGTGAAGAGGAGTCTTGGATTACCCGTGTGGTTTATCTTGACGTGTGCATCCCTATCCCTGATTGTAACGAGAACCAGCTCGTGTTATTTAATCTGTGTCTCCAAATCCACAGGTAACAGGGAGACGAGAGTTTGTGTTAAATACACTTGAGCCTTTATTGCCTCAGTGGTACTTGCTCATCTTTCTGGTTTTGCAAGGCATTTTTCTTTTTAACCTGCAAACATTTCAGTTAGGAAACAGAAACAGAGGTGTTTTTTTCATTTCAGTGACAATTAGGATTAACTAAATATGCTGATTTAATCATATTTGCAATCTGGTGACCTATACAAAATTGCAGCTTGGTTTCTTGGTCAGTATGAAAATACACCTTTTAAAATGTACCAGTTTTATTAACTAAAGAGTTGTAACTAAGATGCTTGAGAGGTTTCACTTCAGTGTTCGTTCATGAGTAATTCAACATCTACCACAAACCATACCAGTAAAATAATTGCAGTAGAAAATTTTTCTTTTTCTTTTTGAATTTAATCTTTTTGTTTTTTTGAATATGCTACTTCAATTGGAAGGGGAAAAAAAGGACAATAGCAGGTGGCCAGAAAAGGGTCTGTTCAGCCTGATCAGCTCAAACATTCCTGTTGAGGTGCTGTGGAACGGTTTGCTGTTCTTGCAATTCATTTTACAAAACAAGTTCCAGACTGAGCTCTGCTTTCATGTATTCTCTCTCCATGGAAATTATGTCCTTCTTCTCATTTCAAATTAGATGAGTACAATGAAATCCTTATTTTACATATTTATTAACAAGGCTTTCATCCCTGTGGTATTGTAACTATCCTCACTACTTTATGCAAAGAAATGACAAGGAGAACTCACAAACCTTTAGGAGTGATATGTGCTCACTCTTTTGCCAGAATTACTGCTCCTATCTGTATTCTTCTTGCATCTTGCTCCACCAGCCATTATTCCTGGCCTTCCTTTCCATACACTTCTGATGGCATTGATTATTTTTTTTTTTAATTCTGAGATAAGTCACATTATAGACCTCATGCCAAGTTCAGATCTCTTTGGATATCCATGTTAGAATCCTGAAGAGTGGAAGAAATGATGTGAACTCCACTGTCTGGCATGTGGAGGGTTAAGGGAATTTTAGCCTCACCAAAAAGTATTTGGTCAGGTACTCAGGTGCTGGAAATTTTCTTAGCAACATCAGTCACCCAGGAACATGATCATCTGCTGTTCTGGGGTAGAGATTACAGAGCTTAATGATTAGCTACTATAAGCTGCAGCTGATGCCAGACTCTACCCCCTTTACACCTAATTAGCCTCATTAATGAGCTTTTCTGCTCTCCACAGAGAGGGCTTCCTCCTTGGAATAGGAGGCAAAAATACTTCACCCAGGTAGATGTGCTGAAACCTTTAATTATTGCCCACACCTGCAAAGCCTTGTGTCTCTGACAGCAATATTGCTTTGCTGAAATTGTGCTTATTTACAGTGACCACAGAGCGAGGTATTAACTCTTTAGCACCTTAGGAATTGTTTTTAAGCTTTGAAAGTATTTACACAGGACATAAATCTAAGCACTTGAAAAATTTATCCTTAGTAATGTTGGGTGTGTTGTGTGACAAAAATGTTTCTAAAAGTTCCTGAGTATGTTGGTTAACCCTGAAAAATGAGTTTAAATTACTGTTGAATGTCAAATATTGAATATCCAGACCTAAGAACACTGTTAAGCAAGTTTCATTCATTAAATGAGCAACTTTTGAATTTGGAGCAATGTGATATTTTACTGCTAAACTTAAAATATGGGAAAAATCCCCATGTAGTAATCAATGCAGAGACAATGACTAAGCTAGTGAAGCGATCTGATGTGATTCTGAGCTATAGCAATTATTGGTAAACATCTGCTACATTCTATTATTTACATTTCTTTACATTTGATAATGTTTTATTGTTTATCTTTTTAAATGCTAAAATAGCTACCTAACACTTCTGCATTTGGGTCAGAGCGATTGTGCCCACACCCAGCAAAGGTGTGTGTACATTTATCAAATAAGCTCCAAAGGCAGCTCAAGTCTGGGGAAAGTTGGAAATGCTCATTTCTGGGTATTTAGTAACTTTTCCCACAGTAGCCAGCTTGCTCAGACTTTGACTGGGAAGCGCCTGTTGTGCGAGTAGCCAGCGTGGGTGATGTGGGTGCTGGGGGGCAGGATGGGTGCTGGTCTGTGGGGCTCTCAGCCTCCCGGAGGAGGAAGTGCTGGGGTGGCCACCAGGGCTTTCTTTCCTGCCCTTCCCTGGTTATTCACGGGGCTTTCCCCGCTTCTGGCCCCTGGTGGCGACAGGCAGAGCCATCAGAGGAACTCTGGGCAGCTGCAGGCACAAGGTGGGGTTCTTTATGAGGGAGGTTGAGCCAAGGAATTAAGCTTTTTTTTTTTTTCCCAGGAAATGTGTCTTCTAAGATGAATAGAAGATGGCATGCCTCCTGCCAGCGTGTTCCCAGCCTCTTAGCATGATAGGGCTCTCCAACCAAAAAGTTGAAAACAAAACCAAAACCTCCCCAAAACTGGCAAAGTCCAAAGTTGTGACATTTAGTCAACTTTGTTTCCCTTGAGGATGTTTTATGTTCTTAGCAGAGTGCTGAGCTCATTTGAAGTACAGCTTTAAAGTTAAAACAGAATTTGGAACAGAAAACATACATTTATACATACAGATGAAAGAATATTAAGAAACTGAAAATAGAGTCTCAAAGCAGTGAGGTCACTGCAATAATAGACATTATTGTTAGCAATTCTTATGAATATGTAGAGCAAAGTTTGTTTTACTTTATTAATAAATTAAAACAGCATCAAGCCCTTGCCAGCCAAGATGTGATAATGCACCGTGTGAATCACAGAAATTCACGTGCGTTTTTCCATGAATGCAATTTGAATCGAATGCCAAAAGAAAGCATCAAACCGAGTGATTTTTTTCCAATATTTGGGTAACGTTTTGTTAGTGCTCCTTAGAACTCTTGCATAAAAGGGATTGAAGTTTGTGGGCTCTTCTGCTTGCAATCCTGGCAGGCTCCGTTGTGTTCCCGAGGTTCCAGGGCCGCTGAAGGGTCCTCCTGGCGGGGAGCAGAGCTGGCAGCCGAGCCCGCGGGTCTGTGCCCATCTGCTCCCTGGCAGCGGTGCGGGAAGCGCAGCTGGAGCCGGGCCCCCGCCTCCGGGCTGCGGGCGGCTCCCGCGCTTGTCTCCACCACGGCTCCGGGAACCGGGGAAGCTGCCGCGCTCCCGGCCAGATGTTCTCTGCACATGTGGTCTAATTAGGTGGCGGTTCCCCCCCTCGCGATAGAGCTCAGAAACTTTGCACGGTTTCCGAGTGAGAAATGTGGAGCCGATATAACGGGAGCTGGGAGGAGCCGTGCGGCCAAACACGACCTAACGACACTTGCGGGGCTCCGGGGCGGGCGAGCTGTCGGTGTGCGGGAACGCAGAACAGCCCCCACGGCCGCTTCATCCCATCCCCGCCCGAACGCACCCTGGGGAAGTGGGGAAAGGAGAAACCTGCTCCTTTCTCACCCTCACACCGGATGCAACTCTCTCTCCATGAATGTATCGGGAAGGAGCTGGGGACGGAGACAGGTTACATCTCTTGCAAGATCCAGCGTTCTCAGTCTCCCAGAGGCGGGGGTTCTTTTTTCTTCTTTTTTTCTTTTTTTCTTTTTCTTTTTTTTCTTTTTTTTTAAAGGGTTTGAATAAAAACTACAAGAAGCGAGATGTTGTAGAGGAGAGCCTTGCCAACTAAAAATCAAACCTAACTCATAAGAAATGATACTTCCTAATATGTCAGGATCCTCAACTGATTGCAGAACTGGGGAGAGGACTTCACTTAGTGCCAGTGATCAAGGAGCTCTGTTAAAAGTAATTGAAAAAGTAGCAGGTTTTGCGATGATACTAATGTGGCTTTTTCTGTGCCTTGCCCTCTCACATGATAAAATCTCAGCCTGTTTCTGACAACAAAGAATGAATAAATGGTGAAGGGAGAATGAAGAGTTCTCATTTATTTTAAAAGCATTTTAAATGCATTTCTTAGCTCTTTTTCCCCTGTGAGGAGAAACATCTTCAGCAGTTGTGGACTTTGATTTCTTAGTTCTTTCCCAGAAGTTGTTTGTGCAGAGATGTAATAAACTAATGCTCTGTAACGAGCAGTATAAAGTGTCTTTGGTGGGACAAGTTCCTGTTGTTCCCAGGAATGGATGCTGTTGCATCTTTAAGGGACTAGTGACATAAGTTACTGATTTATAATCCTATATATATGATAAATAACCATAGCAAGCATATGTGTGTATGCACTTCTATATTCATCATTGGCCACTTAGGCTTCCCCAGAGCCCATTACATGAATTGAACAGAAAGGAGTGAAACGTTTTTCCAGTGTTCCTAATCCAGTGCCTGTGGTTACTGCTCTGAGGACAGGATAAATTCCTCCTCTCAAGTGACTTCTTTTCTAGCTGTGTTTTTTTCTGGCAATAGTTGAGGCTTCCACACCAAATTATCAAGTGGCATAACATGATGACAAATCAACCCTCAGTGAGTTCTGCTATAGTAATGGCATTTACTTTGCCAGATATTACATGAAGAAGGTAGCGTTGCATATCATGTTATTTTGTATCTTGTGCGTTGGTATAGCTACCAGAGATTAGATGGCTCAGCTCGGGAAAAACTTGAAGTTCAATTTCATCATATCTATTTTATTTATAGAGTCAGGGGTTTTGTTACTCAGCTAAGAGAGTGGGATTTTAGGACCTACCTTTATGACTAAAGTTTCTCTCACATTGCTTTAGTGAAGTTAAAACCAGTTTATTCTCCTTCTGCATCTATATTAACATCTAAATATTATATTAAAATATTTCCATCTTGAAAATAACTGTTTTATTCAATCTGGTTTGAGGGATTATGATATAAAGGAGCTGTATACATCTTGCATGAAAACATATTTTCAACATATTTACTTGAGTGAATCCTGGAAGCTTCGTTGATTTAGATAAATTTTGGCTTTTTACATGTATCTTAAAAAAATCAAAAGCAAGCAAAATATTAACATTTATGATCTGTAAGCATACTGTCCAGTTCTAAGTGTTGGCCAATAATTTATTGGTTTTGCAGAGATTTTTTTTACCATATTTTAACAAAATACTTTGTATTTTATTGAGTTTTAATAAGTGAAACAAACAAAAAGAACCCTTGCCATTTATCTCTGAGAGATTACTTTGTGTAAATTGTGTTTCCAAGCACACTTTTACATTTTATCATAGTATAAAATAACTCACATAAAGAATTACACATAACTCACTGTAATTTTTCTCCCTTTTTTGTATTGTAACTAGTGTTCCACAATAGTTAAAATAGAAAAAAGGTCTTTTTATTATAGGGAACCTGAATTGGTAGCTGCTTTGCATGCAGAACATACGGGCTTCAATGGGAGTATTGCTCATGGAATGATTGCAGAACTAGGCCCTGAAATTACTTTGGCAGCTAATGATAAAATCGCATGCAGGCCACAGGGGTTTTTGTGGAATAAATATAAGAGTGGAACAATATACAGTACACATTATACCAGTAATTTAAAGCATATTCAGGACAAAGAGAGAGTTCCTGGTGCAGGCAGCATCATAGAGATTTGCTGTATCTGATAAAGATTAGGTTTCTCAGCTCATAATACCATACTATTACTTTTCTTTTGTTAGTCTTTCAACACCTACACTCATGCATTGACACAATATCAAGTAGGAAGAGGAAGAATAGCCTTGTATTTAAGGTACTGAACGGGGATTAAAGAAATTTCGGTTCTTTTCCCTGGCTCTGCCAGAGACTTTTGTGACGGTGTACAAGTTACTTATTATTTTCATGCCTCTATTCTTGATCTGTGAAATGGTGATATTTTTTCTCTCTCTCTTTTTTTTTTTCTTTTTTCTTTTTCCCCTAGCCCTAAATGCTTTCTTGCTGGCTTCTTTGCACATTATCTTCCAGGTTTGTTGCTTGAGTTTGGAGAGAGGAGGCTGCATCAGTGGTTTAGGGACAGAGAACGGCGGCTGATGGGGGCCATTCAGAAACCAGGGCAGGCAACGGCTTGAATTAGCCAGATAAACCCTGGGCAGGGTGGCTCCTTTGTTCCAGTAAAGTAGTTTCATTATTTGTGAATATGAGTATGTGTCATTTATAAATAAATGCTAGGTATACTAATAAACTAAAAGGGTTTGAAAGGAGAAGGAAAAACATTGCTATGTGATGGAAGTTTTTTGCAGTTACATATTTTTCGTTAGTTTCGTTGTTGATTTGAAGTTGGTTTTGTGCAAAGTTTTTCAGATCCTGTAATGGTGTTGGATATTACTGTCTTAAATAATGTGTAAAGGAATGGCTTTGAACTTTCACTGAGTCTTTCAGCATCTGAGACATTTTTCTTACAATGTTTTAATGCAAATAACTCTTTCTACAAAAGTTTCATAGTAATTTTAATACATCTCGGGTTTTTTGATCTGAAGGTATTTTGGATGTTGTAAAATTGACTACAGCTTAATAATGCATGACATTACAATAACACACAGAGTATGGAATTCTAAAATAAGCACAAACCACGTAGTTCTAATTACAGTGTTAAAAAAGATTTTGGTGAAGTCTGATTATCTGCATATTATAATTTCACATTTAGAGTTGAGTTGTGTGTTTAAATTGCTTCATTCTAGTTGGCAGCCTGATGGTAAATATTAATGATAGTTTCAGTGGTTTTAGGAAAAAGATATATGTTCTTTTTGAGGACACTTTACTTTGGTTTTTGGTCAAGAATGTATATGAGTCTGCTTTTTTTCCTACAGTCTAACTCAGAGCTCTGGTAGGCATCTAGTTTTATAAAGTGTCACATTTATAAAATGTGGCAATTTTAAGAATGCTTGCAAGGTAAAATTTTGAAATTTATTAATTTCCAGTATCTGCATGAGAAAACATGGGTTATGTCCAGTAACCACAAACAACTACATTTTTGCAAGCTTTTCCTGTTCTCATTTGTTAGTGCAAGTTGTGTTCTACTTCTTCATAGTACAATCAGAAAAAACACTTCTGTGACTACTTAGTCATGTCCAAGTTAGGAGTTTGGGGGAACGTGTTGTTTCGGTTATTTTGTGCTCTGCAGAACACGTCTGTCACCTCCTGGGACCTGTCTGTCCGGGACAGTTCTGTAAAAGGAGCTCCCAAGCCTGGTTGGGGTAATGCCCGTGCAGTGTGTCTGCCTGCACCCCTCATCCACAGCACGGGGATAAGCCCAGTTTTGACACATTTTGAAGGGGATGTTGGTGTCATTGTTATGATTGGTGTCGGTGATTCAGCTGGTTCGCAGTCCCCTCTCTCCCTTTTATTTCTCCTTCAGTGATGTTATTACAACTTACTACGGGGGTTATCAGATCACGGGCAGAAGGATGACCCATGTCAGAAATTCCAGTTCACCAGCAATTGCAAGGGTTGAGAATTTAGAGAAATGGCCCATTTTGTTTGATACTGTAAATCTTAAAGTATCTGTAAAAAGTATGGATATTTTAAATCTATTAAAAACAATCAAACCAGAAAAAGTGGGAGGGATATTCAGTCTTGATGAATCTCTACCAGCGTTTGTATAACCTGCTGTGAAAAACAGTCTGAAATTGGACTGGTAATGGAAATGGGCATTTATATGAGACTGTGTTTGGACAGTACAGTCTGTGTTGGTAAGTACGTGTTTTTAAATGCTTTTCAGGATTGCACTTTGCAATACTAGTTTATCAGAACCGGTAGTCTCTTTCTGAAGAGAGTCTTAATTTAGTTTTCTTTAGAAGAAATGTGGTCAAATCTCTGGGCAGGTGATTTCTTTGTTCCTGAGCAGCATCTTGAAATGCTAATAAAGCTGTGGTATCATTTGCTTAATGCAGAGTATTTGATCTATGCTTTCTTGATTCCATTATGACTGAAGCAGATGCAAAGAGCTTTCTGGTGCTGACCGTCTGTACTGGTTATGGGGAGGTTATTTGTCCTTGCAATTGCAAGCTGAACGAGCCAATGTCCTATCAGGTGTCTGTCACCAATTTCAGATTTTCTTTATGGAATCCTGCTGGCTGACTGATGATCCTTCTTCAGCTGTGATGAGCTAATCTTTCCTTGACATTGTAATCACAATTCCTGAAAGGTCTGCAGAGCAGTTGCTTGCCTTTGGTTGCTGTTGCATCTGACACACACACACATCCAGATCCTTCTCCTGTCTTAGTTCCATTATAATTCTGGATGGAATTAAGGATGATGATTCCTAGAATATCCCCACAGGCTTTACTTCATCATTTGCCACATAACCAATTTGAGTAAAGGATGTGGTTATTTGCAGCATCTAGGAAGTAATAAAACAGTGATATATGAATCTCTTGCATGTTGTTGTTCTTGCTGTATATTTGGGGTTTGCTGCACAGAATATACTGACACCAGACTTACAGCTTGTCGACTGTCAGGTTGTCATCCTGTTCTGCACCTTTAAATTCCACCCACATTTTTTTATTTCGTGGCTGGTTTACAGAGCAGCTCTAATGGCTTGTGTATTTATTAGAGAGGCTTTGAAAGAGCACCTCCATGGTTTAAAGGCATGCACACAGCAGCACATAATTCATTACCCTGCACCACCTGCTGACCATGATAATGCAGAAGAGATTTCATATATCTCCCATGGCATAACTTTTAGGGTTGTCTAAACAAAGTCTTCGGCTTTGGGTTGTTGGGTTATTTTTTTTACCCTTAGAATCAAGTTTTGTGAAATCTTTCTTTGTGCCAGAGACTCTCTCACTTTTGACCTAACTTGAACCCTGTCTGTATTATCTTATCATTTTTTCCAGCAGTCACATGCTTGCTCCAAAGCCCCAGTATCCACTTTGGTGTCACAGGGGAACTATACCTCTTGCAGGGGAATAGTTAGACTGTGGTGAGTTACTCCTGGACAGACACACAGGTGCTGAGGCATCATTGGGGTTTGCTTCTGTCCCTTCCTCCAAGGGAGGAATAGTCCCGTAGAGTTTAACCCTTTCTGTTCCTGTGGCAGTTGCTGCCGGCGGCGGGTAGCTGGCTGTCTGCAGACAAGTTGGACAACTCAGATACGATACTTCTCTTGCTGGCAGTACCCATCTGCACGAGGACCCCACTCTCAAAGAAAGCTTTTTATATAAAATATTCATATAAAGGGAGATTTGCAAAGGCATAAAGAAAAGGCACATATTTTTTCAATGCATCTGGGATTCTTAGTCTTGTATTGGAAAGTTACTTCTCTCGTGTTAGTATTGCAGATTAAATGTCTTTGAAATGTGTAAATTTCTGTATTAAAAATAATTTTGTCATCCAATCTTGGAATATATGTGAAACCCCTAATACCCCAGATCAGATTCCCCACAGAGTGGCATCGTGCACACATTTAGAGCATTTGCAATGCCATACCTTAGCTGCTGTTACACATTTATAGTTGGAGAGAGAAATAATGGATATTTAAGGTGCTGATGAATCAAGGCCTAAATACTAACTGTTGGAAATGGGAAGTTTAGGAGTTGATGGGTTTATGGGGACAAGTCGTTATAATCGTTTGACGTGTGAGCAAGACCATTCGTTTCACAAAATACCTGCAGTTCTGAACACGTCCCCTCATGTATAATGTCACCGGTCTGTAAAAGCAGAGCTGATTAGCTTTATAATTTACAGTTAACTAAATCTGTCAAGAAAATGGTGTTATTGTCCATCTTGTCTTTTCGTAATGATGCTGTGGATGGGGGTTAGCAACAGGGTGTGCACCCTCCTGGAGGTCAGGGAGGATGGAAGGTACTAATGCCTTCTGAGCTGAAAAGCTCACGCTTGACCTTGATGATTAAAGTTTTTGCTATCATCTAGCAGCAGTTGAGCCTGAATTGTCTCTTAAGAAGTCAAAAGGTCTAATCAACCTAATGAACAAAGTCAATCATTAGTACTTGGGGAAGGAGGTGTGTTAGCATGGTTATTCTGCTGGGCTGGGTGTGTTTGAGGAGCAGTCCCTGGCTGGGCTGGTGTGTGGGACACAGCGGAGCAGAGGAAGCTGCTCCTTGGCAGGGCATTCTTCTTTCCATAACACTCCTACTCTGGCCAGAGGAGAAATTTTGGGTTCTTGTAGATTGTAGGAAGTGTTGCTTGTTTCCTTTGCAGTGGTTTGTAAGTGAGGTTTAAGTGAAAGCTAAACCTTCCTCTGGTGACCAATATCAAAAGCTCTCAGAAATGGAATGATGCCACCCTTTTAAGGGGAGTGCTTTAAGGTTTTTTGCTATTTAATGTTGATTTGAAACACTCAACAGATTAAGAGTCCTAATATATTTTAATATGACTTAAAAAGCCTCCATATTAATTATACATCAGTATAATTTTATCATTCTTTGTTACTTTTTTGTTTTTAATTCAATAAATATATGTGCTTGCTACTTTGCTTATTTGTAGACTTAAGCGTGGAGGAAATTTGTGCCCTTATGGCAGATGCACAGCAGACTTCAGCATTAACATAACTCATTAAAATAAGATAAAAGTAGAGCTGCAGAACAATTTATGTTTTTTGCCAACAAGGTTGTGAAAAAGGGAAATTTCACTCATTCAGTATGTGAAAGTCTAATCTTTCTGACTGTGGAGAGAGCAGAGCAGACATTCCTGATGCGTTTGTGCAGGGAAACTGGCTGGGTCAGCTGAAGCAGATAAGCAGAATATGCAAAATTGAGATGACTTTGTGTCATTGATACACAACTTTCCAGTTTCCAGCCTGTTTCTCAGTCACATGGTTGAAACTCGGGAATAAACTACAGTTTACTGAATGTTGTGTAAGACCTACCTTACTGGTCTGTGTGTTTTGGAAGGGAACACAGGGGAGGATAAAATGGAGATGGTGAATTCAAATGGATTCAGACAAAGTTTTTTCAGTGTTTAATGCTCTGAACTCTGCAGGGTGAACCCATCACTTTTTGTGAAGAAATGTTCGTGTCCCATCGTTCCACTGTCATGAGGCAGTTCCTTCAGAATGCCATTCAGCTCCAGCTCTTCAAGCAGGTACTGCCTTAATTGCTCTAATGGAGAAGCAGATTCTTTAACAATACAACTGAGGGTTTTGTGGGCTGTTCCTGTTTATTCCTTAGTTTTTCAGCAACAGAATGAGGAAAATTCATGTAGTGAATTCCTGATCGCTGGCTTTTCTCAGATTCGGGTGATAAGGCTTTCTGTATTTTAAGAGGTGAAATGGGTTTTTCTCCTAAAAGTCTTTGTGCTCCGTTTTGCTTTGAGCGTACTTAAACCCAATATATAGCTCCTGTAAACTTTGAACAGAAGGCATACCACTGTTAAATGTGTTAATTGCTGTGTCAGGGGAAGCTGAAAACATATATGTAAAGACAAACACATGAATGCTGGATTTTTTATTTAAGCAACATACACTTTTGCCATGGTAAACAGCAAACATTTTACCAGTTCTGGATGTACTTTCATTCTGTTTAGAGCCACTTCCCAATAACACCATTGAAGTGATTCTAGCAAATGCAAAACAAAGTCTTTCTGAAAAGGTAAAGGATGTGATGGTTGATTTGGTTACACTTTCTTTTAATGCTGATGTAGTTCATTGATGGACGCCTGGATCTTCTTAACTCTGGAGAAGGCTTCAGTGATGTGTTTGAAGAAGAGATAAATATGGGGGAATATGCAGGTAAAAAATTCAGTATTTTAATTTCACTGTTATTGACTTACTCTTTATGGGCCATCATGATGTCATAGATGACTGTGGGGACTCAGCTAAATAGCTGAGGCTGCAATGATTCCTGTAGGATGAAGTGTCTTAAATTTTTGTTCTTCCCTCTGTCCAGAGCTTTGGGTAATGCATTGTAGTATGAATAAAGCCTGTTCAGCCTTACAAATCCTCAGCTTTGCCACTTGGCTAAAGTACAACTAAAAGAGTTCTTGTAATGGAGGATACTGAAGAACCTTGGCTTTACCCAGAACCACCTCAAATTTCTCTTAGCAATCATAAGAAATAATGTTCTCAAATGTCTGAAAGATAAACCCCAATAAAATAGGAATGCCTCTGAGCAAGTAAAACAGAAATTGTAAATATGTCATCAAATTTTTGTTACTGTGTAACAAATACATAAAAGGTTGGTTGTCCTCTTCTGTGTCTCTTCTCTTCATGCCCCCAGAACCACCGACTGCTAACACTTCACATTTCTAGAGTGTTTTCTCTTTGGTTGAGATTTACAATTCCTTTGTTTTTGCGATTCTCTTTAGGTAGTGACAAGTTGTATCACCAGTGGCTCTCCACAGTAAGGGTAAGAACAACATTCTCCCAGCAGACGTTCTGATTCTTACTGGTGGTTAAAGCTCTGTCCTCGTGAGCACGACTGACCCGCTGCCTGCAGCAGTCACTTGTGACCAGCCTGAGTTCAGTTGTGAGAAACTAAGGCGCTCTTCGGATGAAGTAAAGAACAGAAGGAAAAATACAGTAAAAAAACCAAAACCAACCAAACAAAAAAAACCCCACCCCAAAACAAAAAACCAACCACCATGAGAATTAACAAGTTTTTTGCAACCCACTTTCAATATCCTGGAGGCAGCTGGAAATCAGTTGCTGTCATTCTAGAAAATAATGTGGATTCTATTTTCTTTTAAGAGAATGGAAAGGGAATAGTGCTGCACCAAAGAGCTCTTTGTAAAGCTAAATGGTGTGAAGTGCTGAACGGGGACAGCACTGTTTGGGATGGGGTTTGCATCTCTTTGGTTTAGGGCTCTAGTTGCATAAATTAAAAAAATTAATACTTTTAGAGGATACATTACTATAGCTGACAATTGACAACTGATTTTAAAACTCTCAATGCATAAAATGTGACATATTAAGAAAGAATGTGTTATGGATTATGGATTATTATGGATTATGGGTACAAATCAGTAGGAAAGATTGAATTGTTTCCTGACAGAATTGAGTTTGCAACGTTCCATTTGCCTATTTTCGTGGTTATGAATGAAACCATGTTCCTTTCACAAAAGGCTGGGCTCAATATTAACTTCATAATTTTTAATTAAACAATAATGCAAACATTCCCATCATATTGCTAGATGGGTAAATATATATACTTAATATTATATATATAAATATGAAGGATGGCAAGTTTTAAAATCATAAGAAAGGGGAATGGCTGAGAGCGAATATAAAATTACTTGTAATTAAATTCAACACTTTATAATTTTTGTTCAAGATTAGTTGTCATGTAGCAACAGAAGTAGTAAATCTTAAAACTGCATGTGATTGCATCTGGTCTCTGGAAATATAATTTTGCACTAAAATAAGAAAATACAAAACTATCTAAGGTTTTATCCCTTGGATTTTACCCATCTCTTTATCAAATAAGATGCAGTGCAGCAATAGCTGGTGGTGTGTGGAAGTGTAAAACACTGACCAGGCTAACAGATGATTCTGGCTGACATATTACTGTCTTATGACTTTTATTATGTTCACCACATGCAATTCAGCTTTTCTAGAATTAATGTTTATAACTGTAGTTAGATTTCATTTTCCCTCAATTTACCCCTTTATCGCCTACTTAAATCTTAAAAAGGCAGCACGCTTTTGATAAATAGTATTGTGGGATCATGAAAAGTAAAATGAAAAAGGATCTTACTTCTTTAGATTGGATGTTCAGGCTTTCCTGAAACAGAATTTTCTGCCCAAGACATTGAGTATTTGGTGGGATACTTTGGTCTCAAACCCATTTAGGATTTTAATGTGATGTACAGGGGAACGGAACAGTCATAGAACAGAACCCCTGTTTTGTGAGGGCTCTTGGTATTAGGAGATACTGACATTTTTCATTTGAAAACTGCTGATTTAAAAAAAAAAAAAAGTTCCTCTGGAAAAACCAGAGAAACATATAATATGTTTGCACTTCTGTTCTTTTTCTTTACATTTACCATTTTAATACTCAACTCTGCTAATAAGCATAGTTAGTGGTTTGGTATTTTAAGTTAAGAATGGTGGATTTTAGATTGCTGTTTGCTTTAAAGAGCTTTGATAAAATGTATTCTATTGTTACTGTAATTACAGAAAGGAAGTGGAGCCATTTTAAATACAGTAAAGACCAAGGCTAACCCTGCCATGAAGACTGTCTATAAGTTTGTAAGTACTGGCTTACTACTGAGATAAGAGTCTAATTACCATTCTGTTTTAACCTTTCAAGTGAAACTCAAGACTTAAATTCGTTTTTATTGGACTCAGAAAATTACTTAAAATACGTGTTAATCTAAATTTCAAATTTAAACGGAAAAGCCATTTTGAAATTTACACATAATTGAAGTGCAAAGGAGAAGGGGAACTTGTGATTTCTTTTGAAAGTATAGATGATAAATTCTATTTATTACATAGAACTATTTCTGGGAAATGGTGCCTATGTGGTTTACTAAGCAGCTCTACCATCTCATCATTACTCTGCTGGAAATCATTGTTACCTCAGGTTTCCCTGCTTGCAGCTTCATCGAAGTAAGGGAATCCTCTCATTTTCCAAATTGTTTCCATCTTTTCTAAATGTCAATTAATTTTCCCTAGAGATTTCTTATACCTGCTTATTTAGAGCCCAGCTTACTGTGTTTTTCTTTAAACGAGAATGTTTTCTGTTCTGTGGTATGTTGCTGTGTTATCACGTACAGCTGCCAGTTCCACTGTGCAAGATAAAACAGCACAGAAACAAGCAAGGATTTCCTGTCAACACAGTTTTAGGAATAATGCTACAAAAAGCTTTGAGATAACTATTAAAACTTTCATTTTCTCCTGCCGTCCTGCAGCCCGAGAGAGCTGAGCAGGCTGGGATTAGCTCTGCTAAATGGAACTGCTGTCCAGGGGACTGCAGGGAGAAAGTTTACAGCCTTAATGTTTCTGTTGGTTTTTAACTTATAGCAACGAAAAATACTTTCAGAAGGCAAAAAGATGAAAGATGCCTATGGCATCAAAACAGAAAAAACATTCTTGCAATGAATGTGGGTGTGGGTGGTGGTGGTTTTTGTTTGTTTGGGGTTTTTTTTAGCTTTCTATTTGTTTTAATACACTTTCAGTATCCTGTTACAGTTTTTTCCTTGCCATTTTTAGTAACTAGAGAAGGTGAATCTTGAACTGAAATCAAGCGTTGTCACTGCTGGAAATAGAAGGAGATTTTAACTTAAATTAATTTTTCCTGCAGGCAAAAGATCATGCAAAAATGGGAATAAAAGAAGTGAAAAACCGCTTGAAGCAAAAGGTACTTGAAGTTCTTATTCAAAATATATAAGCACCAGGTATGAAATACTTAGCCACAAAAAGCATTATGTGATCAATAGGAAGCTGTTTGATACAGTGTTGTTAGCACACTTCAAAATGCATTACCAGCTGTCCGGGATTTTTCACACTGTTATAAATATTCACAGACACAAAAAAACTGTCTTCAAATACATTAAGGCTCTGACTTAAACTCACAAAAGCCAGAAAATTGAGTGTTCAATTTGGAGCAGTCTGTCTCCTGTCCTTTGTGTTGGGGCATTGTGGAAGGGGACTTTATGTGAACTGGGAGATCTTTCCTACAATAATGGCTGTGAACTTTTTGTAAATGGCAAATTGTTGTTATTTCTACAGTAATCTCTCTGGGAAAATACTACTCACTCATTGGGAAAAGGATTTATATGTTTCCTGAGTGTCTATGGCAAAGTTTAGGCATAAGGCATTTATATTAGAGTTGGTATTCATTTCAAATGTGAATTATTGCAGAAAAAAAATACTCAAACTGTTCGTTGCTTTCTAGATCTCTCTCTGTTTGGAAACAGTGCAATTCCAAGAATGCTGAATTGTGTGTGCCAGATGTGTTATCAATACTAACTGCTCCTTTAAGGCAGAGGCATGGTCACACTCATACCTACCAAACTCTGCCCTCGGTTTATCTCAGATATTCTATTTATTCTATGGAACAGACCTATTAGGGCCTTTTGGGAAAACAAGATAACTAACTTGCTAATAGAATTGAAGTTCTTATCAGAATTTTGTATTCAATTTGTTGCATAATAATTTGGGGTTCTTTTAATCTGTGCTATCGTAGTAAATTTCTTTACATTTTGAAATCATTAGCTTAAGATAATGCTGGAAACGTATTCCTGAGGCGAGTCAGAAATCTACCTGAACGTGTCAACAAAGTGTAAATGCAAAGAGATTACTCTGCAGCTGGGTTATGAATTTGTGAGATTAACTGTGTATACAATCCAAATTCTGTTCTCTCCCTAGATACTTTAGCAGATTGCTAGAGGTTTTTGAGGAAGATAAGTTGTTTTAGATGCTTTTAATCCTCTTTTATTTGATCACACTTACTACTTTGTGTGGCCACTTTAGGGATAATATGAAAATCTTAGAAACATGAAGCAGTTTTCTTGTACATGGAATTTTTTATGTAATTCCATGTGTTTCACTTCTGGACATAACCTTCATGAATAATAAAATGTTTGGCCTTCTCAGGTGCGTTTCTAAAGCAGTTGGAGCTGTGTAAAATGAACCGATTGTTTTCCTGTATTTTAAGTGCTAATATAATTGTATTAGACAATTAGACATTGTATTAGACATTAGACATTTAGACTTTTAGACATTTGTCTAAAAGGATATGAAACATCTCATTCATTCATTGCTTCATTTTATTACTATTGTTGTCTTTCCAATCTTTCAAGCAGCAAGCATTCTTTTTAAAAAACACACATAACATTTACAGATAAATGGCCCCATTTTGTTTTGTCTTCCTTATAATGTGGCATTTCTGTAAATTGGTTAAACGTCATTGTTCAACATAGGCTTTCAGAAGATCTTAAAAGATTTCTATGAGCAGTTGACACATCCTGCTGTACCTCTCCTTTTTTCATTAAGTCTGTTCTTTTCCATCCCATCCTTTTCTCCAGTTTGAATGCAAGGTAGGAAGAGAGCTCTAAAATGCCGTATTGCTCTTTTTAAAGTGATATAAATAGCAAAAATTGTTTTGACCACGCTCATATTATTTTTAATCTCCGTGTCTGTGTTGCTCTGTTGACAAGTCTATTAGTGCATCCTCACCAATTTTCATGTGAGAACATGGTATTTTTTATGTATTTACTTACTAGTATGTGCAAGTGTTAACTGTGTGAAATTCTAGCATCATTGAATAATTTTTGCCAAATCTGTGATGCTAGTCTTTCATCTTCTAAGGGTAACCTAAGGTTGTTTTTAAACTGAACTTACTATCAACTGCATTTTAACATATTATATTCCATTATTACTACAAAAAAGTATGCGAGCCACTGGTAAGGAAAAGTCAAATATAAACATCCCTTTTCCAGTTTTTGCTGCCAAATATGAGCAGCTTCTGTACAAGATAGAATTTAAAAATGCAATAAAGCTAGAGGTCTGCTTCCTACAACTCTGCATAGCAATGGTGACCTCTTAAATATAATCAAGAGCCCATTTTGCCCTTGGTCTGCTCCAGTCTTGGGTTTGAATTGCAAATGGGAAATGCAGGATTGACCTGTTGAGAGGTCACTGTGGTGTGTGTAAGGTCCTTCTTTAATATGATGGTAGAGATTGAATGGGGCTCTATTTCCATCCCTTGTTCATTTGTGGTACGGTATTTCAAAGCAACAGAAATAGTTTTCAGAGGATTCTTATGAGTGATAGCAAATAATTGTTAATAGATACAGCATGGTAGCTTTATTTTATATCTGATACAGTAGTTTTTTCTTTTTTTTTCCTTTTCCTTTTTTTTTTTTTTTTGTAAAGGCTGCTTTTTCCATTTCACAAATGGACCATGGTGGTCAAGTCACTCTGTTATTGGCTTGTTTGAAGCTTAACTACATAGAATTAGGAAGAAGGAGGAATATGAATGGTACCATCCTCAACTTTCAGTAAGGGGAATGTAACTTACTGAAAGCTTCTGGATAAGACAATTTATATAAATGGTTGGGCACTTGGCGTTAATGTATTCAATGTTATTTTACTTACTAGAGCCCTGTGTGGCTCTAGTTAATGGCTGTTATCAATGGGCTGTTGTCAATGCTTTATTATCAGTACAGTAGAAACAGCTCATTTAGAGGTTTATAAAATTACCTGAAGAATCCTTCTAGACATTCTGGAATGTCTTTTTGCTCTTCTAATAGGCAGTATTTGTAGTCCATTACAAAAGGTTCCTAGAAAAATTACTAATGCATATTTAAACAAAAGAAAACCTTATTCAGGTTACAGGGTAAACTTTACATATCTGTAAATGCATATCTTGCTCATTCTCTGAAGTTACTCCTTAAAAATAGATAGGTAGTAAAGATTTCACATGGATAAACACTTTTTAGGGGAAGCACTCTATATATGGAGATAATTATGAGTGTGATAGGTCACTGTCATTCTTTATTTCTGGTAGTCTATAAAGTATCTTTTTTTCCACAGACAAAAGGTGTATTTTTTTTTTTAATGATACCCTTAGATTACACCTTCTTTTCGTGAAAAAGTCATTGAAATGTTGCTGGGGTTTTGCATTTCTGGGAATTTATTCCAGTAATGAGTAATTTATCACTTCCCATTTTTTTCTGTTTTGGAGGGCTAGGTCTCTGGTTTTCACTGTTATCCTGAATAACTGCTTCAGGAGTGTCTGCCTGGCTAATGCCAAATCCCTTTTTAGGGGAAGTGAGAAGTCACGCTTGGGACATACCCACACTCGTGACCCAGAGCAGCAGAGCTTTGCCCGTTTGAAGCTCTCAGGCTGAAGACTGGTGTGTACCATCTCTCGTTCCGTGAGCCCCAGCTCCTTTCTGAAGCACAGAGTCCTGTTTTCCTTTTTGTGGCTTTATCTTTCTGTCTCGTGCTCCCCATTGACTTCCCAACCCCTGTGGATGGAGTGGAGGTGTCACAGGCTGCTTCGCAGGACTCTTGTCTGCTTTCCAGTTACAGCATTGCCAAACACTTCGGCATTTCATAATTTTAAAGCTACTTGGAGCCCTTATTTGGGATGTCTACAGTCAGGTTCCATGGATTATTTAGCTCAAGTGTGGTTTCACTGAAGGTAGAAAATGCACCTTTTGCAGATTTTGCTTTGATGGCTGACGCTGTGTTGGTGATTTCTCTGCCTTTTGGGGAATTGAAAAAGTAGAGAGATATCATAATATCATTCTCATATATATTAAGTCATTTTAAAAAATAACTGAAATCTGTAGTTCCTTGGGAAGTCTGCACACCAAACACAGTGGAAATAAGCTTTAGGACCATCTTTTTTGTACGCAATTATACCATCAGAGAGCACAGCAAATCTATAGCGAGAAAAGCTGCAAGGATTTGCAGGGATCGTTATACATCTTAGGGGTTTGCTTAATGGCTTGATCTGGCCGTCTCTTTTGTCTCCTCCCATCCCCCTGATGTCCAAACTTTTGCATTCGTTTTACATTTTTCTGGAGATTTTGCCTGGATTGGAATATGCTTTGCTTTTCCCTGATTCCCAGCTGGCTGTCGCCTTGGTGGGAGCCACAGCTCGAGATGGGACTCGGAGCTCTCGGGGCACTCTGGTGGTGCTGGATGTGCTGGGCACCATTATGGCTTACACACAACGGGTCTGAAGCTGGGTAACCATTTCATATGGTTATATTTGTATAGAAATAGGTAAATAAAGGTTGTATTTAATGCAGTCACATTTCAGAAGACTATTACGTGGTTCCAGAACTGAGCAGATCCCTTGGTAGCTTGTCGCTGGTTTGGGGCTGAAGTATGAGTTTGACAGAAGCTTATCTTGTCACTTAGTTGTTTTGGGGCTCTTTGTTACTAATTCAGTGTACTTTGTTGAATTTTTTAAAAGGCAAGGTAGCCTTGTGCAGCTGAAGGACGGAGGGGAAGAAAAAGTTTTTTCTCTCTAGTTTGACCTTAACAAGTTGTTAATTTCCCCACAATCCTTATGCCCATATTGGTGAACCACTGCTCTACCAGCTGGATCTGAAAAGGTCTCCCAGCTTCTCTGTGGAGCAGACAAAGCCCCTTAGAAAGTCCATCCAGCTTTTTGTTTCATTTGACCTAAACACATTAGGTCAGTCTGTGTCCAAAAGAACCATTTCTAATTGGCCATCGGCTTACATGTCTCATTATTGTACCTTAGCGAGACGGGAACTCGAGGGGGCATGGCAAAGGTCCGGTGAATCAAAGCAATGTCGATGTCAGCAGCCAACCTTAGGTCAGTCTTGCACAGCTACAGTGTGTGCAGGTTTCTCTCTATATTTACCAAGCATTATTTCCTTGACATTGTTGCAAAGAGATGTGAGGTTTGGGGCCCACTGCGTTAGGGACTGTTTCTCAACTGACTTTCAAACTCTTTTCTCCTTGTCTGATTCCTTATGTCTGCACGCCTTTGTCTTTTTCAAACCCTGTGTTACATATACCATACATACCCTTGCCAAATCTTCTGCCCTAGGATGGTGGGTCGCTTTACTTCTGAAGATGAGGACTAATGGCAAAAGCAAAGCAAAACAAAAAAGCATCCTGCTAGGCAGCAGTTTGTTTTACACAATCATGAAGACATATTCAGTATACACAGGCTGAAAGACAAAACACAAAGCTCACTAAGCTCTGAGCTCCATCTCTCCTTGCCACTTCCACAAGGAATTGTTCTGCTGCAGATAATTCTGTGCAGTATGTAAATAGAATTACTGTTTGCAAAAACAGAATAGCCCTGTTCCTAGGTTTCTGTTGAATTTGTTCCTAGAATAGAAATTGTGAGCTATACATTTTTTCCCCTCCCTATATATTTCCTGGCTTTTGCACGTTTAAGTCAGACATTTTATTGAATGTGACTGTCTGTGTGCACCATTGGTGTTAGGAGGAGAGAGTGGTTGTGTGCAAACTCTGATTGACAAAGTACAACGAAAATGTTGTATTCTAATGATGTTTTCTTTTCTGTACTTTGGTGTTTTTTTCCTAACATCAAAATTGTTAGTCAGCATTATCCTGTAGTGTCTCCTTTGTGCCCCTTACCCTTAATCAAGAATGTTCCTGGCCACACTATTCACCTTTTCCTACCACGCAGGACATCACTGAGAACGGCTGTTCTGCAGCCCCGGAGGAGGCTCTGCCAAGGACAGCACCCTCGCCCTTGGTGGAGAAGAAGGACCCAAAATTAAGAGAAGACAGAAGGCCAATCACAGTGCATTTTGGTCAGGTATGTCTTAGTGCTGGGATTCTTTAAATTGTGTGACTCAGCATAAATAGTTCAGAGAACAGTCACAATAGCAATTCGCCAGTTGTTCAATTATTTTCTGTAAGTGAATTACATTACTATAGGTTTGTTTCTGCTGTATCTACTTAAATGGGATTTTAAAGACCAGATTTTTCTGGGATTTCCTGATTCCTTTGTTCATATGATGGTTTTGAGGAAAATAAATTCTAAGTGAATGAGTGGGGGGAAGCATAATTATTATAGTAATTTTATAAACTATTTTGCTGTTCTTTTAGCATGCAAAATGCTATAGCCCTCAGGACTGAGGATGTGTAATTTAAAACGTCCTCAGTTATCTGGCCAGATCATTAGTGTCAATATGGAACATCCAACTATTAAAGCTTTTTAACATTCCCTGAAAATTAAATGCGATGAACTAAGATGGAAAAATCAATTAATAGCTTATTAGTGTCCTCTGTATTTCAGTATTGACAACTGAGCTATACACATTAGTTACTCTTACAACGTTTCTTTTGATATGTCTGCAAAAGAGTGAGTTTGGTTGTGTGATTTTTTTTTTAAGAGCTAATTATTTATAAAATACTGTAGTTGCTGTGATTTTTCACGGAGAAACATATTTACTAACGGTTTGTCAGTGTTTCCTTATTATGTGTAGCCTGACTCAAAAAATAACATTATTTGTGTTCACAGTTCTCTTTTCTTTTCTCTGTATCTATTTTTACAGTATTATGATCAGAAAACAGAAGTGAATATCTGGTTTGTTCTAAAGAAACATAGTGTAAATTTAAAACAATGGTAAAATAAGTGGGAATTATAGAATGTGAAGTGAACAAGATTTTTAGATAAACAGCTATGACTAGAAAGCAGTGTGTGTAGCTGTGCTGGCTGGTGAGGTACGAGGCCGGGCTGCACAGGGTATATCCAGTGCTCAGAGCAACGAGTCTGTGTCATTTTAGAATTAGGTTTGTTTCTTTCAGAACTTTCACCACTGTGATAAATGTAAGTTCTTGGAGCCTTCTTTTAAAAAAAAAGAAAAACACGGATTCTCTTCCAATTAAATATTTGCAGTAGTGATTTATTTTTCATTTACTTTCTGTGCCAATACTGTAGAGAGGACCTGGGACTACTGGAGAAATGTAGCCATCTAGCTCTGGGAGGAAAATACTACGTTTCGCTTAAAGCAGTCAAAAATCTAGATAATATAATGATCTACTTCCATTTTTTTTCCTTTAGATTTTTATGAAGGATGGATGGTTCAGACCTTTTGGTTGATTAATGAAAAATATAATCACATGGAAAGTGCAAATTTGAATTCATGAGGTTTTTTTACAGTCACTTTTGAAATTTTTAATGATCGCTTTCTCGGTGTCAAAAGAAAGACACACTACCTTTACTGAACCACTGGCTGTGGGGAGAGGCTCGCTTCCTAAATGCTTATAACTGTCTTTACCTTACAAATGTCTGTTTCCAAAAAATGATCTAACTGAGCAGGTATAGGGCTGTCTCACTTAGAGCCCGTGTCCTTTCACGGGTCCTTTTTCCCCACTAGCCCAATGCCGAAATGAAAATTAAACGTACTTTCATTCAAAAGGAAAAGATGTTTAGGTTTATGAAACATAAATTAAGGCTTTGGGGAAGAAAAAAGCAGCAACATTTACTGTTTAAATGGGAGGTAGCTTCTAACTAGTGATTAAAGGGAGAGATTTTAGTGTCACTTTTAACTCTGTCTAGAATACAGTAGGTGGGAACAATTAAAAAGCCACAAGAACTCTGAAATAAGGGCTGTTTGTGCATTCACAGTTCTTATAAACTGAAGAGGATGAAAGAGGCTTTTTTCTCATTGTCACTTGCTTTCTGTGTCTGCTGGTATTATGCTGGTGTATATGGCAAAGGCAGACTTTTTTAAAATGCATGCATGCGGATTAGGGTCAAGCCCCGTGTATCAGTAATGCAGTAAGGCTCGTCCATGGCACTGCAGCGAGCGAGCCTCCCAACAGCAGCGAGATGCTTTAATTGAGACATGCTGTCAAAGTGACAAACACATTTGCATACAGTCTATTTATTTTCGTTGGAAAGGTCTGCAGTCTGCTGTTGGTTGAACATTCTTAATCAGCTCGCTGTAAGTGAGCCGGCAGCTAGCTGTCCTATGCTAGGTGCTTCTCTTCATTACATGACAGATTAGCTAAAGGGGGATGGGCTAGCAAGCCAGCAGCAACCTTTAATTTTAACTCATTATCTCTCACCCTATAGTGAGGTAGCTTCTAGCTTTTCCAAATGCAGTTGTGTATCTGCAGTTGTTAGCCTAGAAAAAATATCAGTAAAATATCTTTGAATGTATAGCACCTCAGCTGATCGTTCTCAAAAATTTAGCAGCAATTATCTGTGTGAGATTCCGTAGTGGTGTAGCTCATCTTGGGGACTGGTTATCAGACTTTGTTTGAGAGGGCTGTTTATTACAGAATTGTTTTAACAGTGGTTTCTGTAATACTAAGACATTGTGGGAAAGCTCTCCTTGATTGTGAAAAGAAGGATTTTAGCCAGATAGCCTAGGGCAATGCCATAAAAGTTTAAACAAACTGTTCTCAGTAAGACGACATGAGGAGACCAGAGTGGAAGGGGGCTCGACCACAGCTTTTTTGTCAGGTTTAGCTTTGCATGCTTTTTGAGAGCACCCAGGGTCTACCTTTAATACTGACCTTCAGGTTGAGCACATATAAGAGGCTGTCGGCATGGACTCTGAGGCAATACAACGGCACTCAACAAGTAGGAAGAGCAATGAAAGCAACACAGGTTTAATGAGTGGGGAGAAGAGGGAATAATTTTCAAGCCAAGAGAACGATTCAAATGAGTACTGTGTGGTACTGAATAGTACTCTCTGTTTTGGGGAAAAGTAAGGTGAATTATAGTAGAAGATACAATGCTGCAGAGAACATCAGTTGTGAATGTCTTATTATTGCTTATTTTATTTCTGCTTTTTGTCTTAAAACCTGACTGAAACTTACCTGAGACAATGGGAACTCATGCTGTGTATCCAGGCACTGGCACCCGCTGCCACAGCTGTCCTTGGGACCCTTCCCCTTGGGACCCTTCCCCTTGGGACCCTTCCCCTGGGGCAGGCAGGGCCGGCACCCACTGACCATTGACCAGGGAGGGCTGGTGCCAGCGATGTGGAACATGGGTGTTTGGAGCTTTTGCTTCCATGCAGACACTCCCACTTTTTAGGTCTGATGCACGTTTATCTTTGTCCAAATAGCTGAAAGATGACAATAAACACTACACTGTGTCACCGTGACTATTTTGAAAACATGCCTTCTCCAAGCCAGCAGCTGTTTAGGATTTACTTTGACAGGACCCAAAGATTGAAACATTGAGGTCTGTTGTGATACTGGACATGTTCGGGTTGGGTTGTTGGGAAAGGTTATAATTTCGTTAGAAGCAAGTTATAGTGGCAGTTCTGTGCAGCTCCCTGATTGTTTCTGTTAAAATTCAAATGTCTTTTGTCAGCTTAGGTGTGGTTATGTTTCTGTGGCTTATTTTTATTTACCAGCAAATAGAATATTATATTCCATTTATTTACCTAAGGGTGAAGCTTAATAAAATACAAGAGATTCTTCCAAGTATGTCTCTACTTAAGAGATACAATGATATTCCATTCTGGATGCAAAACTAGAGAGAATTAGTATTCTCGGGGATAATGTAAATAACTATGAAAGAAATGGAAAATATATTCATGTATTAAAGCAGCTTATCTGACTGTGAAAAGATTTGTCCAAGTTCTCTTCCCAGCTGATTCTTAGTGCTTTTAACCTTTTGTGGGCCATAAAATGGAAATTGCCAGCTTATTTGCTGTCTAGACAATTTGGTGTAAAGAAACATACTAATTTTTTCCCTTCACGATCCACTTAGATGTACAGAACAAACAGCTCAGCTTTGTACGGCAAGTTTCTTCTGCAAGAAGATTAAACGGCATTAAGAGGTCAGGGGGAAGATGTGGAGAATCCCAGCCAGCTACATTCCAGAAATGCAAAACTGGATCACTGTGGCCAGAGGCAGCAGAGGGAGGGATTATCTCCAGGGAAAAAGAGATGAAGTAAGGAAGGGAGGAAGGCTCCTGCGTCAGACCCTGTGACTCCCTTCACACCCAGGTGCTTTGGAACAATAGCAGATTCCCCTGGATTGTGTGGCACTGAGGGAAAAACCAAAGGGGAAAGGGGAAAACAAGTTCATTTGTACGTTTTCTAATATTGGTACTACTGTGTGCTATGGTTGCAAAGCCAGCCTCCTGCGCTTGCCACTCTGAACTGCTCTGACAATAGATACCTTCATTAAGAAAATGAGCTTCCATTCCATTCTTCCCCACTGATGAGCAATAGTCTCCCTGTTCCTTTCTGCTCAGCCACATCGAGTTTCCTCCCTCTCTTCCTTTGGTTCTTTGTGGATGTAGCAAAAGTATAATCCTAGTTCTTCACAATTATTTTGTTTTCAGAAAGCATATATTTTCCCACATTTATTCTCACTCCTTTCTTTGTTCATTTCAGAAACGAATTCTGTTTCAGAAAGGAATTACTGTTGCTCAGTAAGTCCCCTTGCAAAAAAGGCAAATTTATTGGCCCAGAAGCACTTTTCCATCTCAGGTCTGCTTGAAACTACTCACCTGTCCCATCAGGTTCTTAGGGGACCTTGTTTCTTAGTGAGGCGACTAAAAACAATGTAAATGCAGAAGAAAATAATTCATTTGATTGAAATTCTGCTTTGTGGTGTGCAAGATCTGCAGAAATGGCAATCCATGGGATAGGAGTTATCTAACTAAAAGGCTTGCATTCTTGTCATGCGTGTAAATATTTGACAAGTGAGACCTGGCACTCTCTTTAGGAAGATGTTCACCACCTGCAGAGTTTACCCAAAGGTTACTGCCTCTCCTGCACTCTCTTGCCAGTATTTTCTAATGAGCGACTGGACAGCTATGTCTTCTTCAGCTGCTACAGCAATGTAGTGTGTCTGTAGCTCATGGGATGTAGGAATTCCTGCTTTGCAGTAGGATTATGTGGCTGCGGCCCTGCCTCCAGCATGTGTGTTCATCCATGAAAAAGCACAATCCAGACTGTGGCTTTCAGTGTTTTCCAACTGTCTTGGCATTTCAAGCACTTCTTAAACAGGGATGTTCAGAATAAATTTCCTGCCCTGGGTACATGCAAGTCAGATTCCATATCACTTGGATGTATGGAGAAAATCCTGTGGTTGAGCTGACCTCCCAGGGCTCTGTGACAAGCAATAGCAGCTGTAACATCTCTGCAGAATTTTCTTGTTATCCTGTTATGTTGAGGAACCCATAAATATCTTGCAGAGAATATCTTGGTCCATCACTGCTGCCATGTGGAGAATTGTGCTTTATAAATAATACATACTTATAAAATAAATACATCAGTCCATGCAAGGCTAACCAAATCACCTGGATTGACAACTTGAGGAAAGCTCAGAGTGTCATATGGATGGGTACGTTACTTGGTCTATCAATGTAGATGGGCATCCAGAAGCTTCTTATGTACTATTTAGGAAGCTGATACGTGCAGTTAGGCCAGAACTGTCTGAATTGACCTCTGGGCCCCTGGATTAAACCAGGAGATTAAAACCAGAGAGTGTGTGATTCTTCTACCTACTGACCCCACTGTGATGGCTTGTTTGGCCAGGCATTTTTTGGATTTGCCCTTCAGAAGTGCACTGATGAATACCAAGTAAAACGGTTGCAGAGTACCACGCACAGATACAGGAGCTGTGTGTGTGTGTAGAAGCATCCCCCCAATTATTCAGGCTTCCTCAGTGAGTGATGAAGCTGAGCGAAGCAGATAGTCATTGCTGTTTATAGAACTCCTTAAATGAGAGACCATCTCTCTTTTTTTTTTCTGTACAAATATTCTGCTTGCTAGAGAGAAATAGCTGTTAAAAGATAATAAGGAATAAGTTCATTTCCCAAGATTTTAAATCATGTGGCTTGAGTGATCTCCTTGATTTGAATTCCAGTATCAGGCCCACAGAAAGCCCAATGTAAAATTGACAAACTGACCAGTTAAATAAGAAAACACACACGAAATAGCGCAGCTTTTTTCTTTATATTTAATATTGCATTGCTGTATTTTCCAGTATTTTAAATGAAAAATATATGTAGTTAGTTCCATGTTGACAGTGTCCTTGAGGATTTGACAGTGAGATTTTCCAGCAGTTGCTCTTCGTTAGAATCCTGGTGGTGTTTAATAAGGCAGCCGAACTGCTGGCACCTCCGGTTCTTGTTTGTTCTCGGAGGGCTCGGGGCTGCTGCAGTAAGCACATCGACCAGGGCTGATCATTACAAGGGCGTACGCCACCATGAATAAAAATGTCACACGTTTTCCCATCTCACAGCGGTACAAAATGTCAGTCCTGTCAAACAGACATTGCAGGTAGCACTGAGCAGTCAGTACAAATTGGGAAGCCGAATATTCCCCCAGCTTTCTGATATTCTTCATTTGAAGCAGAAGAAAAACAGTTGTTAACCTATTAGCTGTGATTTTAAACTCTGCTGAGATAGTAGATGGATAGACTTTAACACATGGGGATAAATATATTCCTGGGGTCTGGGATTTTTTTTTTGCAACACGTTTCTCCATCCCTGTATGTTGAGAAACAGAACGAAATCAAGCCACTACAAAATTTACCTCATTTGGGTAGAACTGCTTTGGAAATTTGAACATCACCTCAATTAGATTCTCTCCCAAGCCCTTCCCTGTTTTATCTCTGTGAATAGTTCTGAAAAAAAATCCCAGAAGTAACCTTCCTTGCTGTTTTGCTAGTAATTCAGAAAGGGCAGTGAGTTAAGGGAGTTTTCTTTGATGGTCCTTTCATCGTGCAGTAGCGTAACAGATGATTGTGGGTTTATTCTCTTTCTGTAGGAATGGAAGTTTCGCTGCTTTCGGGCTGAGGCGTTTCATGCAATGTAGAGTCTGGGGGATGTGTTATTTTCTGGGAGTTAGACATGCCTTAGTGCCATGAACTTACCCGTCTAGGGTTGAGGTGTGCTTGTTGTCAATGCAGGATGCTGCTGTTATTGCAGGGTACAGAAAAAATTTGGGGCAAAAGATGAGGTGCAAAGGAGGTGACTAAATATCAAAGAAACAACAAAAACCGGCTCTAAGTCACCAGTGGTTGCCCTATGGGACTAGGAGAGCAGGTGAAATGGGCTGCACTGGTCTATGTAAAAGAGAGTATCTCAAAGAAATTTACGTAGAAGTCCATTCTGTAAGTAGAAATTTCTTTGATTTTTCTCTGATACCTTCTCAGAACAAAAAAATGGTGTATGCATTGAAGCCAGTGAATTGTTGCAAGTTACCCCCTCACCCAAAGGGCATCGATTGCTGAAGCAAGTTGCAGGAGGACGGCTCGGCAAGGAACACGCGTGTCAAGGCACTGCAAACATGGCTTAGAAGAGCACTGCTCTGCTCCTGGCTAAGGCAGTTGGCCCTCTGCATATGATTGTCAGAGCTACCTAAGGCCTCTCTACCTATAAGCGAAATAGGAAACAAAATGTGTGAGGCTTTTTTGTCCCACAGCCACAAGGATGCTCGATCGAATGAAATATTTAGTGTTCTGTAGGCATCTGTTTCCTGCGGGAGGAGATAGCTACTACATAGAGCTTAACTTGCAGTGGTATCAGACTGTGGTCTGCAGCACCTGGGAACTGTGCCAGGTAAATAAGAGGCTGTTGACAGTCATCTGCTTTGGAAAATGTCAGGACTCTTCAAACTGCAAAGTGTTGAATAGCATCAGTTTAATACAGCCAGGGTTTGTTGGTTTTTTTACAGTGTTTTAGAACTGAGTGCACGTATAGATGGGAGGAGGTCAGGGTTTGTTTTCAACTATTTTCAGCTAAGTGGTCACAATCTCAAATTGTATTGATACCATCTTTTGTGGGTTTTGTACTGCTTGTTTGCGTAGTATATGAACTTTCCTGTCACTGGAGCTAGGAAGAAATCAGAGGTCGTGGCAGGTCTTTAAACCACAGATACCATTACAAGTTAACCACTACTACAGAATATTCCTCCCATCAGCATCATCTAAGAACTCACGGTACTTGGGGCATGGCCTGAATGTGTGTCTGCTCAACACTTACTGCACACAGAGAAAAATATATCCATATAATTCTCTGAACTTTTCCTTCTTTCTGTAATTGCAGACAAAAGAAATAAAATACCATTCGGTTCTACAGCCAAGGGGTTATTATTTAAGCCGTGTGTTTTTAGAATAGCATCAGTTATAAACAATAATAATCCAGAGTAGTGTAACCTGTGGTTTAGGATTTTCTGTCCCTGGCACTCTTCCACAACAAAAAGATTATCAGATGTAGCTACAAGGCCTATTTGCTTCACCCTGGTGGAACCTTTTAACTTGACAAGATATACATGATCCTGATATCACTCTCCTGCTTTCATTCTGGGTTTTAGGAGAGATCTACATCTGGTTAGTACCATGTAAGTCCTAGATTTAAGGCAAACTGTGGTATGTTGTGCATTAAGGTATTTAATATTTTTAAAAGTTAGGTATTGTGGGACTGTTTGAACAGTATGAGATTAGTAGGTGGACATTATCAACTCTGCCAAATGAAGATGAGTTATCAGGGTTCTGGGTCTAGATGCACCATAAAAAAAATGTTTTACCCTCAATTAGGAAGGACGGGGTTTGTCTCAGCCAGAAGAGAGAGGAAGTAAAGGTAGACTTTAAGAAAACCCTTTTCTTCCCTTTTAGTAAAGAGTGAGTTTCCACTCAGTGGCTTTGGGATGGACCTATGCATCTTTGGGATGGACCTATGCATCTTTGGGATGGACCTATGCATCTTTGGCACTATCCTGTAGCGTATCCACGACTGTATTTCAGATATGACTGAAATAAAGGTCCATATTCAGTATTAGGAGGGTACAGGCACCTACCTTTCATTTCCTTCTCTTACTGTTTACTCTGTTATGTAACAGAAGATTCCTGACTAGAAGGTAAGGGAATAGTTCTTTTTTTTCCCATTAAACCAATCAGAGTATTTAACTGTGTCAGTCTCTGCCCCTGTCATGAATTCTTGGCACAGCTATGAGCATTTCTGCGGTTTTGCCAGATTAATTGTACCTTCCCAGTCTACAAATAGGCCTCGAAGAATGAGGCATTCCTTAAAGCATGGAGATTATTTTTATCATAGGACCCAGCAGGTTTCTGTTGAAGTATTTCAGAGTGTAAATTAAAAATATATGTTGTAAAACATACACTGTTCTTGTCATCCCAGTTTGTGAGCTGTACGTATGGGAGTATGTAAAAACTAGTGTGTGCTGTGCAGGGATCTGCATGGATAATAAAACAGCTGCCTCGTAGGTTCCACCTGCTTTCTATACTGAATCTTTTTAGGTACCATGCATTTTTCAGTGTTGTTATCTTCTCCTTTTTTTTTTTTTAATGGAGTGTTCAGTTGATGTCCAAATTCTTCCAGTGTCAGCACTTCAGATCTTTTGCAGCGTGATGTGTTTGAGCGTGGACGTTCAGGGCAGTGCATCTCTCTCCATGGCACATTGTCTGTAGAACATACCAGCGGTTTGTAAACCAGTCCTGAATTTCTTAAGGAAATAAGATATTCACGTAGAAAAGCTTTGCTTTGGAAATTATTAGAAACACCCCTCACTACTAATTCAGAAAGAAAAGCACGTCCTTCTCTATGTAGTAACAAACCAGTTTTCATCTATTGTTGTTTCCTTTATGCATTTTTTTTCTAGTTGCACTTGTTGCTCATATGAAACAGCACCTCTAATTTACTCATAGAGGCTCTGTTTTGAATACCATGTTAAAAAAAATCTCAACAGACATCTACAATTAATTTGAGATAATATTCTGCTTCTGAACTATTATCTCACAGACCAAAAATGATCTTTTTGTACTGTTTTCTGTAGTATAAAAAACCCTGAATAGCTGTATTGTGAAAGCTCCTTGGATATATAACACCTACTTCATGAGATATGGGATCTATAATTTTTAAATAGAATTTTTTCAGTGTAAAAATGAATGTAAGAGCTTTTTTCCTCCAGTGTCTCATACCTTAAAATCACTTGTCTGATAATTAGTAAAACAGTACCAGATCTGCAATCATAAAATTTGCTTTCTGCAAATTTTCTGTCTTGTTGCTTCAGTAGTATTTAGAACAGTACAATTACAAAAATATCTAGAGTAAAAAGGTGTGCTGGTAAACAGCTATTGGTAAGAAAGTGCTAATTTAGACATTTCTCCCCTTCATAGAAAAAAAAATTATATACATTTAGGAAGATACCTAGAATAGCAATTTAGCAGCTTTTAGCAATGTAGCAGTGTGCTGCTTTGTGCCCGTTGGTCCTTACAGCACAGGTAATTAAATTGATATTCCAACACTACTTCCCCTACTGACCTTTTAGAAACAATGTGTTTTGCTGCATTAACAAATTAACTTCAAATCAGTGGCTTTTCCAGTAAATATGGTCTTCATATAGTTTTAATATGCTTATCCCCTTCTGGTGACAGATACTAACATCAGCATTAAAAATGAAGCTCTGGTAAAGGGCAAATACCTGTTACCTCCTGGTGGGGCTCCCCGTCAGTTCCTCCTCACTGCCCTGTGCTTCACAGCACTCCGTTCAGCCACACTAGTTCCAACCATATTTACTGTTTGGGTCTCTTCAGGGTTAACAAGGGCAGGATGGGGTACAATAGATGCAAGACCTCAAAGTGAACTCTGTTTCTGGTAGCACTTGAGTGGATAAGAGAAATGTGAATCTGAGTGTTGGATTTGACTGTGTTGTTGAGGTCACAGTTCTGAGAGTTAAGTGAACACGATGCCTATTTAAAAGTCCAAGAGATGCAAAAGTTTCTACACCTTTAATCTTTTCCCAAAGCAGCATTTGTATTTGTCTTTATTGTGGAAACACCGAATTATTTTTTGATCAGAGATGAAAGCTTGATCATATAAGATATTTAAATCTCAGCTGGAAAAAATAATCCAGTGACAGGATAAGGATATGAAAGCATCAGCTCCTGCAGAGGAGTATTTATTGTTACTGAGTAGATCTGCCCGTAGCCATCACCCAGAGAAAACTCCTGTTTGATCAGCAGCGTCAGGACGTGTCTGATGGAGGCCCTTTGTGTACCAGTGCCAAGGGCCTGGGTGTTCTCCTGCTTTGCCAGACCCCTTTCTTCCTCCGGGGTTTGTAGTTAACTCAGTCACCATGTACAGTTTAGTGTTAACCCTGCCCCCCTCAGACCTGGGTTGGGGACCCATCGGTGTCCTTCAGCCAGATGGATGGGTACAAGGAGCTGCCTTGGCAGCAGTGAAATATTAGTGCTGTGTGGGCTGGCTACAGGCAAGGAGTACACGAGATGGCAATGCTATTGCACTGCTCTGCATGGGACTGCAACGCCTGGGGCTCTTACTCTCTTGTGCACTCTTGGACTGTGGATGGATATTTTCCACTTCACATTAGTAATTCACCAGAAAAGGGTACCCATATGAGTGCATCTTTTAACCCAAAGTATACCCCAAATGCTTAAAACTTGATTTTATTGCTGTTGTCTAATCAAACGGTGATGTGGCAGATAATTAACAAATCCCACCACACATTTTCTCAGAAAAATATGTTTCCTCCAGCAAGTCTGTGGGTGGGTGAGTAACGTTCAGTTGTGCATGTCCTTGCAGTGACTATAATCAATGCATTGACCACAGCTACTGTGCTGTCCCTCCATCTTGCCCTCCAAAGGGCCTGTCTTTGTCACGCTTTTTTCAGAAGCTTTAATAATGTTGCCATTGGTCCATCAGCTACTGCTGTTGATTCTACAGTCTTGCCATGTTTCGTCAAAAATTATCCTGCTATAAAAAGGAAAAACTGATTCCCAAATCGAAGAAACTTCCAGGGCTGTGGCATGGTGTTTGGAACAAAAAGCCATGTTCAGTGATAGGTACTAATACTGAAGAAATTATAACATCAGCATGTTAACTAACACCTTGTAATTCTTGTATCATAAAAACCTATTTGTCTAGAATTAAAATACTAATGGAAAATAAATAGTGTTCAAGATACCGCTAGCCATGGCTTTAGGAACATTTCCCACCTAAATAACCTACTTGAGAATTTTCTAATGTAGAAATGTTCACAATTTCTAGGTAAGTAAAGAGAAGGGAAGTATTTATGGAAGAGGTGTAAAAAAATAAATGAATAATAATTATGTCTTGTTTTTCTGCTTCATCAGATGCTTTGCCTAAGTTGCTAGGTAGTAAGTGAATGTCTTTTAAGTTAAGTAACTAGAAAAGTGCAAATTTTAGATTTTTCAGCTGTTCCATTATGCTTCTGGAACATAATGGAAAATAAGTATGCTGTGTCACGTAACAGAAGTTAAATATATTTTAAGCTTGTGCTCTCAGGCTGAGCAGATAAGATGGGAAGATACACAGCAGCATAACTCGGCTTCTGTCACCGAATTGGGTAATACCGGGCACAGAAGAGAAGCAGCTCGGTGGGGCTAATGGCAGCCACCTCAGCTCGCCACCCTGTCATTTCTCTCTTTGTTCTCTTTGTTTTCATGCCTGCTTTCTTGGAAAATACAGAGGGAAGCTATCACATGGAATAATTCTGGCCTCAGCTCTCCATCCCAAGTGTCTTTTTTTTTTTTTCCCCCTCACCCACCCCAAAAAGCCGAGCCAAGTCCATGTGTGCAGTCTGGCACTCCTTCGTTGGGAACACGAGTAAGGAGGTGGGAACCAATGGATGCAAAAATGTAATTTAATGGGAAATTTCAAAGAAAAGTCTGAAGAGATGCAAGAAGAGAATGAAAATGGTTTGAAAAAGGGTAGGCTGGAGTTGTACTGCTACCCAGTGTGAAGGTAGAGAGAGGATGCCTGTCAATCTAGAATACAGACTGCTAGTAAGAAGTTAAAAACCGCCGAGGTATGAATCTGGAATCTTTTTTGGAGAGAAAAACAGTAACATGCATAAGTTTTCTGTTTGAAGAAGCTGACTCCTACTGCGGGTTCCTATTCCTTCTCTGTGCAGTGGAGGATTGGTGTCTGGAAGGCCCCGAGGGCTGTGGCAGTGGGTGCAAGAGGCGGCCGGTCGTTCCTGTGTTCTCTCCACCAAGGGTTCTGCTTCTCCACGAAGTGCTAATGCGGGTACACAAGCTTCCGTGGAAAGGACATTAATCTTGTTCTCAATATCAAAGTTGTACTTTAGGATGGTTTTATTTAGAATCTCGTTAATTGTCAGTGGATTTCTTGTCTAACAGACTATACCTTAAGATGCCATCTGTGTGAGGAGAGTCGTGCTGCTGGCTCAGTCAAAAGCAACTGGATTGGAATAGCTCCAGTGCTGTTACAAAGCAATGAGTTGGCCAACTGCTAATTTAAAAAATGAGGTACAGAAATAGGCATCTTAATGCACTGTTCTGTCTTTATTAGAACTGTTGGCGATGGGGCTTTTAGTTTTCTTTACAATGACAGCACACACTTTGCTCTAGGCAGTGCATTTAGACCTTGAACCCATACAGTATGTAACCATGTGCTTATCTTTAACTGTATGGAAAGTTTAATTGACATAGGGTTGTTTTTTTCCCATGCTCTTAAATGGCTTTGCTGGTTGAGGCTTTACTGTAAGTTTTTACAAGCTCACTTGAGATTTTAGTAAAAGCTTTTTTGAATATGCTGCTTTGCAGGATTCTTTGTGTTTGCATAAATGTTGTCTAGAACACTAGGACCTAGAGGCCCAGGAATCCACCTTCAGCATCTTTATTGTCTCTGTAAATGTTGGTGTGATGTGGAGTGCTGATGGTGCTCCCTTTGGTTTGACAGAGCTTTGACGTTAAGCTCACGTCAACAGGCAGATGTAGCGACCTTGCTTGTTGCGGCACTTTGTAGGTGATGAGATTTGTCACTGTTTTGGGAGGGGAAAACAAAAAAAGAAAGAAAAGAAAAATTGCGTTTTGTGAGGTGAGTATGATGTTAAGGTAAATCACGTGTTGTCTTCCACTCGTACTGCTTTTGCCACACAATCAGAGGTATTTTCATGTAGGTGACGATTTAATTTAGTTTCCACTTTGATACAGCAGCAAAGACTCCGTCCGCCACGGCCACCGCCTCCAAAGATACAGCGCTCATCTAGGCCCGTGAGTAGTTGGTAGCTTTGTTCCCTGCCACAGCT
Source organism: Scolopax mira (assembly GCA_004320125.1). NCBI lineage: Eukaryota > Metazoa > Chordata > Aves > Charadriiformes > Scolopacidae > Scolopax > Scolopax mira. The sequence continues at coordinate 55,880 of BJBW01006048.1, read as the reverse complement.
TAACACTGCCTGAATCACGCACTCGGTAGCATTACTAAACCTCGGTAGTTTGGATTGTCAAACTTTGCAAAAAAGCAATGTGTGAATTATGCTCCTAAACTCCCTTCTTCTCTGCTGCGGCACAGCCCTGGGACCTGCATTTATTCTGCTTTTCTTTGACGAGTTCTGCAGCTTTCGGTCAGTTCTGCAGGTAACTGATGCTGCTGTTGCAACAGTTGTTTTTACTTTTGCGGTGATTTCTTAAACAAAAAGTCTTGCTAGGCTGGCATAAGTTTTTAGCCAGTGAGCTTTTGAAGACTTGCACTAAACTCAAATATGAAAGGAAGCAGAAGTCTGAAGAGAAAGTATTTATTCTCTGCAAGTTATGCTTTAAATTAATTTGGGACGCTTAACTTTCCTCCATGGAATAGATGAGTAAATACACATGAAGAAAGCAATTTGGGCGGTAGAACATTAGTACCACATTATGGATGATATACATATATACTTTATGTTCCTTTAAAATGCAAGCTGGGACTCTATGTAATTACATGGTTTAAAAAATGTAGGCACAGCGTGTTGGCCAGAGGAAGTGACTCTTCCATAGAAGAACTGTGCAGCCATTATTCTCGGTGCGATACCTGGGCCGCATTAGGCAGGGATGCCTTATCTCAGCAGTTTTGCGTTCAAAACAGTAACTGTAGGACAATTGGTAGATATTAACTGTGCCAGATGGCTTTGAAATTGGAGACTGTGCTGGATCTGCACCAGTAATTTTATTTTTTTCAGTATTACAGGAAAGGAGTATCAGCTTAGAGGGGGCGTTGTTTTTTGCAACAGCCTTGGAAGATATTTATTTCTATTCAGGACTTTTGCTTTATGAATGTAATTCTTCCAAAAGGCAAATACATCTTACTCCTTGCTTCCTTATATGTACATGTACATCCATAAGAAAGAGAGAGATGCAAGTTTTCAAATCTAATCTTGCTAAAACTTGTTAAAAGTATGTTTCGGATGAGCAGGCAACTGGTTAACAAGTGCACTTGGGTGTGTGTTAACTCTGATCTCTGGTGCATGTTCCTGTGGTACGTTTCAATAGCATGTGTTTCTTTTCCTCCTCTAACTCTGGGTGTTTAGCTTAACAGAGCCATTTTTATGGATTCCTGCTCTGAAGATTTCTGTTGTCTGTGTTTGAAAGGTAGCATTGGCTATGCTAATATGTGTTCTCTTAAATGTAATTGATATGGGGGACCCTCCCAGGTACATTACAGCAGGAATAAACTTTCTGTGGTACTTTGGGGTTCCCACAGCACGTCACAGGCCCCAGGATGTGTGTTGGGCAGGTGTGTGAGGGCACAGTGTGGTTCCTCTGTACAAAAGTTGCTAAACAGCAATGTTCAGATTGAGTAATTCATTACATCAAAGTCTTGCTAAGCCTGTTTAATCTCCCAGCTGTAGTGCATTAATAGTCCTCACTATAATGTGTTTGTGTCAACTGTCTGTGCTCTCAATGTGATTGATAAAAGGTTGGAAATGTAATAATAAAAGCTCCTGTTGCATTCATCTAGCTGTGTCAGTAAGTGGAACAGAAATGCTTCATTCATCAGGAGGAAATTCAAGATAAATGTAAATGATTATAATCGCTCCCAAAAATATGCTTGTACCAAATATACATAAATTTGTTGTTGTTCAGAACTGTTATTTGGCTTTTAATAGTTGAAACACATTTTTGTGTGTGTAAATAATACTTTGTGCAGGCTGCTTTTTCCCTCTCTTAGTCTTGGCATGTATTACAGAGGTGGGTATTGGCAAGTAATTTCTCCCAGCCTTCTCCAGCGAGCACTGACTGAGGAGACCAGCTCCCTCTGCTCTTCCAAGCAAGTCCACAAAATACCAGAATTCTGGAAAAATACTCACTGTTTTCAGAATGTATCTGTTATGAGGAGTTGTCCATGGGCACTAGTCCTTGCAATATGAGTCATTACTACTAATAGAAACAAAAACAGACCAAAGAAAGGTTAAGGAAGCAGAACAGATATGTTCTGTACATTCTGCTGGTTTGGAAATGAGTTGTGGCAGTATTGTGAAAGAGAGAGGGTTGTTGCTTATAATTAATAGAGATGTTTGGATTAATAGTGGCTGTTTGGAAACTTCATTCAATTAGAAAAAGTTAAAATATAATAATTATGCATAAAGTCGATGGGGACAGAAATAAGCACATTTAACCCTTCTGTACTGGATTTTTACCTCTATTCTTTTGGCTGCGGGCTCATGTAATTGGCTTTCCTTCATACTTTTGCATTTGAGAAGCATTTAACCTTGCCTATTTGGCTACATAAGGCTTAAAATCCAGCAAGGAACTGGCTTGATTCCTGGCTTTTCCCTGCAGTCCCTCATGAACAATGCTCTAAATCCTACTTAGCGTGTCACCCTGCACTTTACTGGTCTGGTGGCCCCTGGAGCCATCCAAAACTCTCATCTCTCTCCCTCATCACCCGGGGTACCACCCAAAAGGTGAAAGCGTTCACAGCATGATGACAGGCCCAGCTTTACACATCATCTTCCAGCTCGGATTTAATTAAACAGGTTTCTTTCTTCCTCTCTTTTTCTCTTTCTCCTTCTTGCTCTCTTCTCCCCCCAGTTCCTCTTGCTTCTCGCCCCCCTCTCTCGCAGGCACTCGCTCTCTCTTGCTCTCTCTCTCTCTGTTTTATCAGCCCTAATGAAGCAGTATTCTTCATCGATCCCGCTGATTGCCAGCCCATTCCTTTTGTTTGTTGGCACCGAGCCATTCAGCCGCACTCTGACAGCTCAGCTCGTCTAATTAGCTCTGTTGTTCTTTTCCCCATGTTTCACCATGTTGCAAGTTCAGTTGAAGTTGCCACAAACTTAATCCTTCCATTCCTGCCATAAATTCACATTCTTAAGCCGTCTTTATTGTAGAGAGGAGCAGCCTTGTGTGGGGACTGATCTTCAAGACCTTAACATCTGACCTTTTTATAAGCCCTTTTTCCTAAGAAATAGTGGCAATACATCTCTGGATTTCTTCATCATATCTGCTATACACCATTTCCTTTGAAATGAAAATTCAATACAATAATCCTGCTCCTGTCTTCTGCATACTGTTGTGTAGTGCAGAAACACGACACCCAATCCAGTGGCTTTTTCCTGGCAAGAAAATTTGAGGCTCATGTGCCTGCAAAAAGAAAATAATAATAAAGCCCAGAAACGCATTACCCTGCAGCAAACAATAATAAAAAAAAAGAAAAAGAAAAAAAAGCCACCATGAAAACTTTCAGAAATAGGGGGAAGTATGCATCTATTCTGTCATTGCAAACAAATTCATTAGTCGTCCAAAGAGCACTTACGTTTTGGGGCTCTAACAGCTTCCTTTGAATTGGGGCCATTGAGGGAGCAGGAGGGAGGGCAGACGTTGAGGTGTGTTCCTAACTGCATTTCAGGGCTTTGAGGATTTCTGTTGAAACCAGCATTCAGCTAAGCCAACAAATCAGTCTCCATTTCGGGCAGGGTAATGCTTTCTTAATAAAAAATGGAAAGCTTGTTTGTACAGTCTGACCCCGACGCTGCAAATGCTCATTCCCACATTTTACTCAAAGGGATGAGTTCTCCAGGAGGATCCATCACACCAGAGACAGGCACAGGGATACACTTTGCCCATACAGCTCTCACCTGTGCTTATTCCTTTCCCTGCAGTAAGGCTTGTCTGCTTGGCAAGTAGATTAAGCTTGGTTTCTGAACCTTAGAAGGTGGTGGATGTGTTATTTAAGATTGGATTGGCAGCAGCAGCATCTTCTGTAGAAAAGCTTTGGATTTTATTATGGACAACAAAAGATACATAACATTGGGGTGATAATGATAATATATCTGACAAGGGTTTATGTTCAGCTGCTGAAAGGAAGCAAATTTTTAATGAAGAATGAGCTACGTTTTTCGTGTTGTAACATTTATTCTAAGTACAAATTTTTCAGTGCTCCCTCACACAGATGTCTTCACTCCAGAAGTTGGGTTCCTATGAACAAGTGGACAAAGGATCGATGTCAGAGCTGAACTCTGCTTTCCATTATAAAGTGCAGTGACACACAGGATTTTAAATTTTACCTGATAAACTAACTGTACAAGCTTACGTTTAGGGAATAATCTTATCAGAAATTTAGTCTGTACCAAACAGGACAGTGGAAGAAATTTTTGTTGCTTTGTTAATAGCAATGACAAGCATTATAGGGTTCATTTGCTATTCAAAAAGATGGGGGTTTTTTGTCCTTAAACAAGTTGTGGGCCCCTGGAATTTATATTCCTACTTACTATTTGTTTGTATATCTATATTCATTTGTAATATTTTTATGGCCCCAAAACAAAAAAAAAGAGCTTTAGAAGCAATTCTGAATGGAAGATACCTGTAAGATAAAGCGGTTATGCAAATTTTGTTATTTATGTCTGTTGTTTGATCAGCTTGAAGCACCTGATGAAATGTCTCCTGTGTGTGTATGTAACAGGTCCGGCCGCCGAGACCTCACGTCGTTAAGAGACCGAAGAGCAATATCGCTGTGGAGGGACGAAGGACTTCAGTTTCTAGTCCAGAACAGTAAGTACTTTGCTGCCCTGCTTCTCTCTGTGCCAACAAATAGTGCAGAAAACTGGAACTAGCCAAAGGAGAAATTAAAAAATACTACAGATCAAAGCAATGCTTTAACTAACAAAAAAAAAGGGGGGGGTGGGGGGGTGGGTGTGAAAAAGCAAGAAATCAAAGTTTACTTACTGGAAAATTCTCATTTGCCAAATTAGATATAATCTGATCAGTCTGTTTAGTGAAAGTTTTCTCGTTTTGGATGTTTGTTCATTTCTTTGTTGTTTTGAACTGTGCTTTAAATGAAATTGTTAGCCGTATCACTGCAAATCCACTGTTCTTGCCAGGCTTTACCTGGAAGGTACCTAATTGTTTTATAGCGATGGCAGTAAGGGTTACATCTCACACTTGTTAGAGTCCCATTAACAGAAGGTCTGTAATGATCTCAGTAGTGAAGGCTTGTAGAGCTTAGCTGTCTTGCATAGTTCTAGCAAATTTATCGTCTCTTTAGATTTGACTATGAAGTAAACAGGGATAATGTTCCAAATAAGTTGTACTGCTGTAGCTTGCTGCTAGTGCATGAAATGTGTGGGTTTCCAACATCTCTCTTGTTCACATGAACAGTATATTCTGTTCCCTTGGAGAGACTTTTTTCAAATAGTTTCACAAATGTCACATTTTAAAGTACTTTTTACAAGGAAGACAATACCGTATATTGTTGCAGATATTCTTTACACTCTGCCATAGTTGAGTTAAACAATAAGCCATCAAGTGAAAACCTAAAAAGAGAATGGATATATTGAACCTACTAACATAGCCCAAAAGACACTATTGTGTGTGACAAATACACATGTAGGCTGCATCAGTATGCCCTTTGGATTCTTCAGAGCATAGCTACTGCAGCTGTTCTGAAGTGCAGAAGAAATATTCCAGAGCACTAAGTTCTGACTGGATGCAGAGGCTGGTATTAGCTGCACTCGTGAGGGTTGGAATGGGCAGGTTGCCTTCTCTCGGTTCAGAATTTGGGAATCTCAACAATTTAAGAATCTTAAGAACTACCTGAGGCGGATGATCTTAGAAAGTGTCGTGACAAACATGGCTAGAGCAGGGATGGAGCTGCCTGCTGCTCCGAGGAGCCCACTGAGCAGCAGGGTAAGAACAGCAGGCAGCAGAGCTGGGATGCACTTTCCAAGTCCTGTGGCAAGACAAGGGACCTTAAAGCCTATCCCCGGGCAGGGACACCTCCCACCAGACCAGGTTGCTCAAAGCCCCATCCAACCTGGCCTCGGATGGGGAGGTAGAAGCCACTGTAGGATGGGGAGATGTTCTGGCTACCAGCTAAAATGAATGGTCACTTTTAAATTCTACAGGATTATTTATCCATTTTATAGTGGGATGTGGTTGCCCTCTTGTGGAGTAGATTGCAAACCTTGCAAAAGGGTTTATGCGGTTACAGTATCAGGACAGCAATAAATGTAAACATGAATGTTAAACATAGTATTTATACTAGTGCTAGTAATATATTGAATTACAATTATTATTTTACTTTTTATTTTATTGCTGTTAATTTTAGTCAGTCTTTACAATTCAGCTGCTTTTACAGAGTAAACTAACAAAAAAATTTTATGAAAACAATTAACACTAATGTACAAATGAAGATGCTTTGTAGCTGTAAACTAACTTATTTTTATTCATGAGCATTTTACTGAAAGATTTTTCCATCTTTTAAATATAGAGGAAAATGGGTAACATTGTTAATCCTACTGATGCTTGCTCTGAGGGAGCAGAGCCCCAGTTGTGGGCTCTTCCTGGTGAGATACAACGATGATGATACTGACACTGCAGTTGTGATTTCAGAAGTAGAAGTCAGGGAAATATCTAACCTTGTACTTAACTAAAGCTCAAATAAATGGCTTACCTAAGAGAGAATTTGAGGTTAATGCCTTTGAAATAGGTGATGACTCAGTAAGCCTGAACTTCTTCCTTACTATTTATCTCAAAGTGTCATTCTGAATAAAGGAAAAGTAAGGTAGTAATTAAAGGTAGGATTTTCTTGACATTTTTCACAAACTTTCTTTTGTCCCAGTGAGAAACAATCTTTCTATATTGTTCTTAAATGAAAACATAAAGCCAAGTGTTGCCTCTTTAAAAATTTGCATTTTTCTCTGTCTCTTGGGTAATACTAAAATGAATGAAAACACTGCAAAACACCCTGGTGTTACTTGGTAGGGTTGGAGTACCCTTATGGCAGGTCAGAGGAGATCCCACAAAAGCAGCAGCACTGGGAAGGTGCTTTTCTTAAAGTAAATGTAACCAAAATGTTCAGGTTAATCGCTCTGGTTCCAAAACTATTAATTAGGCAGTCACTTCTTTCAGGTGCTCATGTGTGGGATGTGTCTGTGAGGAGCTTCTGTTCAATGGGAAGTCTTGTTCTATATTTAAAACTAACGCTAACTTTTTGGTCTTGAGTGACTACACGAAGGTCTCGGGGAGGTTTCCCAGGGTCTGTGGCTTATTAGCTCAGACTGTGACTTTTGCAGGAGAGGACTGTCCCCTGGGGCAGTGCCTCTGCCCTTCCACGCTCAGACAGCCCTTCTCCTCCCTTCCCCAGCTCTGGAAAGTAAAACGTTCTGTTGGTGGCCTTTCAGTGGCTGTATTTATCAGTGCGTTTCTTAGGGTATGAGGAAATTTGTATCTTCAGTTACATGAGGTAGTTTTTTTAATGTGTATAAAGGAAAAACATTGTTTTGGGGCTATATGTGCTCATTTTCTAATCAGCTTCAATGAAAACACAGGAGGACAGGAGCGGTGACAAAGAACACCCAACGGTGTTGCTGATGTCAAATGTTAAATCATATTTAGAAGAGCTGGTGGAAGAAATACTGTTTCCCCCATCAAAATTGAAATCAAAATTTGCAGTGAATTTGTTTTCTATTTAACAGAAGGTTGTTTTTTTATAATTTTATCAATAATTGAAGGTTTATGATGTTTATGATTCTTAAAAATTTATCATTAAATTTGAAATATGTAATTTTTTAAAAAACTTTTTTAGTTAGAAGGTAGCAGGAAGAATTTGCAGATGAGAACTCAGAAAATGCTGGATTCCCACCTGAGGCAATCCTGGACACGTGGGACATGCCTCCTTAAACACAAATTAGTTGTTCGCGGAAATAAGAGGTTGCATTTTTAGCAGATAGGCAGTTTTTTGAGAGCTCTCTTTTACACCACAGCAAGATTTCCTATTAAATGTAGAATAGGCTTCCAGAGTGCTCTAAGATCTGTCTTCTCTAAGTAGGGACTAGCTGGCTTCCAGGGCATGCAGAGTGGGAGGAAATTAAAATAGGAAATCAGAGGGTCAGGCTCACAATTAACAGCATGTCAAAAGGCTCTTGGGCTGGCTAAACCCATGTCAGTGCTGCAGCAGTTCATTAGGGCTTTCCAGAAGTCGTGTAGGACTTGGGAGAGAAGCTAATGGCCTTCCCTTGTATCCTATGAATGAAAATGGGCTGCAGTGCAATAGTGGGTTATTACACTGAATTTAGCATGAAGCCAGCGTGACGGCTGCGGTAAATGATACAGGCTCCTAAAGCGCCGTAAGCCCAGTTGCTGTAACCAGGCTCTGGGAGCTCTGCCACCCAGAATTTGCCTATGGCAAAGGTTTTCCATGGCATAGTGGCAAGCGAGGGTTTGGGGCAGAAAGCATGTACCAGTTTGGCCAGGGGTTTTGGTGCTGGCATTGCCAAACAAGCCCCAGCCACGCAGGCTGTGCCGGAGCCCCTGACGCTCCCTCCTCCCTCCCTCCCGCTGTCTGGGGCTACGGGAAACTGTAATTTTGAGCTTTATTTCTGCCGTCTGCTTTGGAGCAAATCTACTGAACGACCACAGCCTGGCTTTGTAAAGAGGTGTGAGATCGGCCGGGGAAGTGTGTGAACAGACCCTTGGTACTGAGAAATAGGACAAAAATGTGAAAGGATTTAGTAGAATCTTGAATCCAGATCTGTCAGAGCAGGCAGAGGTGTCATCCAGCTTGCTCCCACTTTACATTCTTTGTTAATTTTTTCAGCTCTAGAAGGTTTGTAAAAAGTTTATTAAAACTATAAAACAATCACCTACCTTTAGTGGGTGTAACGATCCCAAGCTGTTGGGTTTGTTGTCTGTTTGGATGACATGAGACAGGAATTTTTTGGTTGTTTTAATTTTGAATATCCTTTATGCTAATATTTTTGTTTTTCTGGACATATTCTGCTCCTATGAACATTCATAGGATACAAAGTAAGACTTTAAAAATGAAATAGATATTTTAATATTCTTGTTAGCTCACACTTGGGTGTGCTGAGTGTTCAGAATATGCAGGAAGGAATTCCAGTGAAGGTCTGTGCTTTGTTCAGATTGAATAGTTCCTGGGTAATCCCCAGTCCCAACTCTCCTATTTCATACTGGCAAGAAAAAGCCAGTGCATCCAAATCCCTCTTTCTCTTCATTTTACTGTCTAAGAGGGACAAATTCCTTAATTCCCCGGAGCTGCCGTATAGCTGTTCTTTAAAAAAATACATTAATAAAAAAAAAAAATTCTCCTTCAAATTTGGGAAGCCCTTTTTAGGAGAATAATGACAACAGGGCCATACTGCCCCTTTGTAGCATGATGGAATCAGGAAAAAGCAACACAGTTAATAAAATATACAAATTTAATTTTCTCATAACTAAAATATCTTTAAAAATTATTACAGAATTCTCCGTATTAATTCCCATATCCTGTGCTCACATTTTCTGTATATATTTTTTCCTATCTCAAGTACATTTAGGTGTCAATTAAATTTGAAATATCTACATTTGTCAGCATTTCATTTTTGGCCAGTGTGATGTGCTGCTGATTTGTCCACGCATCCTGACACATGAAAAAAGCTCCTGAGATGCAGATCTTCCTCATTAAAAAAGAAGCCCACACCATCATAATGGTACGCAGAGCCATGGAGCGCATCCCCGGCTTTATTGCGCCGTGTTTCTGACATGATATTTAAAAAGGAACAGCCACGGCTGTCAGTACTGTCATATGCTGGTGCTAACCGAAGACATGTTAAACTAAACATTAGAAAGAGATCAGCAAGTCATCTGCATGGTAACTCGGGGAAGAGATTAGGTAGGCAGGAGCCGGTGCAGTCATGTGGAGATGATGAGGGTTGTAGCTGTGACGGACACATCCTTTTTTCCCTCGCAGGCTGCCGTGCGCGGGGCTGGCTCTGACCTGCCTGAGCAGAGACAGCTCTTTGTGTGTGAAATCCCAGCCAGGGGCGGGTGGCAGCCTGCGGGGGAGCCGCCGAACTGGGTTAATGAGGGAAGCGGCACTTTTTTTGGATTCTACTGCCTCCAGCTAATAAAAAATTTAAACTCGGGCAATTTCAGATTGTTCCTCCCTTAGCTTGGACCAAACCTCTTGCGGAGCGCTCCAGCAGCGAAACTTAAGTGCTCTCTTTTTTCTAATTATGAGATCCCACTTTCATTTCGGGAGTCTTGCAACAGCAGCAAACCCAGTGCATATTAACTTGCTTTCTATTTAATCTCATTTGTGCTGAGCTGCACTGGAGTGCCATTGGTGATCAGCCAACAAGAGCCCACCTGATTTCTTCATAGTTTGTCCCTGGTTTATTTAATATGTGCACAAGCAACGCGTTGGGATTCAGCAGAGTCTGAAGGCAAACAAAAGGTATCAGAGGCAGCGCTTTCAGGGCAGCTGCACCAATACATTTGCTACGAGCAGTTACCAAACACGTAGAGTATTGGCAAGATGTGTGGAAATTCAATATCGCTCTTGATTCCTGGAAATAATTTTAGATTTTCTGGAATTGTTAAATGGTAATTTACTCCACGAAGACAAAAAGACCTGTATATAAGGTTAAAAAAGAAAAAAATTTCAAGTATGTTTGAATTTAGACTTATTTTAGGTGGAGCCTTTTGTTAATGTAAATTGACATTTTTTGATAATAGTCACTTTGCTGAAAAAAAAAAAAAAGGAAAAATAAAGAAGGTAAAGAAGGTTACAAAAAAATGTTATAACAATTTTTTTCTAATGCAATGGCACCATCTCACTTTCCCTGGATGCCTGTTAGAGCAGAAGAGAGGAAAAGAACCACTCTGCAACAGCTTTAATTGGAGTACCACAGACTAGGATTTAACACTATCAGCTGCATCCACTGCCACCACTATTTTAGACTTTTTATTAATTAGTTCTGACCTGATTGTGAATACACATGTATTCACAGAGGCAGCCTGGGCCCTCTTGAGCTGCCGGCTCCAGTGTCCAACTTCTCATTTTCCAACCTTATCTTTTAGACTGATTTTTATAACTTTATAGTTATTTAGTGATTGGGAGAAGAAGAATGAAGGCTGATTAGGAATTCAAGTGCTACTAGAGGTAGCTTGTTAATACATCTGTACTATAAAGGCAACAAATTCGATTCTTTCTATCCCTGCTTTTGGTCCTGCTCTGATCTCAGTGTATCCTCATCTTACCTAGAAGGTCCATCATGGTGTGATGCACGTGTGTTGCTCTGGTGATGCCTACAGGGTCGCAACGTAGCCTTTGTTCCATGTGATGAGCCTGACTCTGCTCACACTTCTCTCGTGGTTCTTTTTTTTTTTATTATTTCCACTCATGCACTTGCAGATATGCTAGACAAGAGCAAACGCTGCAGATCTGGCCTCTGTGTATAAAATAAATATGATTAATATATTCTTGTCGAAAGTCTGGTGAAATGGTGGGGTTGAGGGTTTGGAGGTGGGTTTTTTGTTGTGGTTGGGTTGGGTTTTTTAAAACTAGAGCTAAAGTGTGTTTCCAGAGGCATTTCTGATTTCAAGTTGTTTTCATCTGAAAGGGTTTTTGTTCCCAGCTGCTGCTAACGAATTCACAGATTGATAGTTACCGTCCTGTGATGCAGGAAAAAGTAGCTTTGGTCCCTTTTCTGCCAGACTTTGAAAGTAGTTAACTATCATGAGAAACATGCATTTTACTTCACAAACTGTACTTTTTATAAATCCTTGGACAGTTTTGGTTTTCGTCTAGTGTGATTTCAGATCTCCAAACTAGATGTCAGTAGGAAGTGTTATCCTCAAGTCAGCTCCTCTCATATCAGACTGATATCAGTCTGAATGTCTGTAAAGCAGAGAGGTTGATACTTGTGTGCGTGTAGTCAGAGCTCAGAGAATCTGAGGAGCAAAGATATATTTCTAAAGAATGGAAAGAAACTGGAAAATGTAGCAGGGAAGGGGTGGGTTTCTGTACTGGGTTCTCGTGCAATATGGGTGGGATCCAGGTCTCAGTGCCCTTCCCAACGAGATGGCACCCAAGATTTGGAAGAGTTGTATTTTCTGCTGGAGAAGTAGAGCTCAGCACTGCCCAGCAGAGCTCTGCGGTGCCCGTCACTCATGGTCAGAAGTGACTCAGAGCCTACAAGTCTCTTGGTTTCTCTCTCCTCTGGAGCTTTGAATGTGACGACTTGATAACTTCCTTTTCTCTCCCTGTTTCCCTCAGCCTCGTAAAGCCCATGCGACACTATACGGTCTTCCTCTCTGAGGACTCTTCTGATGATGAATTTCAGCAGGAAGAGGATCCTGTCTCTGGCTTCTCTGAAAACTTTTTCTTCTCTGCTCCTTTTGAATGGTCTATCCTTTATTCTTTCATCGTATTAATTCAGCCTTCGAGCAGTGGCTTTGTGCTGGTCAGGGTGCATGCTCCTGTACTTGGAGTTTTGGAAATGCTCCTGTGGTCCCAGTACGGCTCCTGATGAATGTTCACCATTTCTCCTGCTTGTTTGTGTTGGTGTCTGGCAGCATGCAAAAGCATTCTCCTGCATGAACCACCGCAGAACGCACAGCTCGTGGTTTTACGTCACCGCGAGCTCTGTGGGGTGTAACCCTTCCACCGGCCCTTTGTTCCAATGTGCTGCTTCTTCCTGTCCAAACCTTCCGCCGTTCTTCCCCATGTGGTGCTACCTGGGCTCCTTGGGTTGTCCTGGGAGCCTCATTGCAGGGCACTTACCGGCTTTTTCTAGCTTCACCTGGGTGATCCCAGGCTCTGTGCTGTCAGTGCCTATGGGAGTCACCATGCCCGTGTCCTCTGAGGGTTTTGAGTAAGATCTGAACTAAAGTTAGGCAAGAAACAGCCAGCAGTTTGTTGGGTTTACTCACTGTGTTATTTGTGTTCGACTTTTTGATTTGTAAATTGTTGTAAATTCCCAAACCTCTGAAACTCAGTCTTGCCCAGTTTTGAAACACGGTGCTGAGCAGCTCGTCTCAGCGACTCCCAGCCCTGAGACTGTGTGGGGAAGCACCAGCTGTGGGATCCTGCCCACCGTGTCCATGTGAGGGCAGCGAGTGGTGTCTATCCCTCCTGCTCCCCTGGCCGTGTCTGTCTGTCCCTCCTGCTCCCGTGGCTGTGTCTGTCCCTCCTGCTCCCGTGGCCGGGTGGAGGGGACACGCTCACCCACTGCACTAAGTACCACTCACTGCAGATTGAACGTACCGACCCTGGAGGGGTCTTGAGCCAAGGCATGTCACCCAGAGGTGACATTGTGTGAGGCAGGAGGTGGGTTCAGAGAGAGGCAGGGAGGGGAGGTGACAGCAGACAGTCCGGCACAGACAGACAGACGGACAGGTTGAGTAGCCCCCTGTCTCTCGCTCCCACACTCTAGTGTTTGGGTGGAGAAGACCAGGCTGCTAAAATGGTGGATTTGCAGAATATCCTCAGGGCTGTAGCGCAGTGTGATCTAGTCTGTGGCAGGTGAGTGTGTGTTATGTGAGAGACTAAAGATACAACGGAGATTTGCAAGATCCCCCTCCTCCAAAGGACATGGGCCATCACCTGCCTGTCTTGTACTTGCATTAGTACATTCTCATGTTGCTCACTGAGTGCCTGCTATTTACGTGTTGATGAATGAAGTAAGATGGGCTGTTTATAAATTTGCATGATATAGATGTATTATAAAAAAATAGGGGAAGAGGAGGAGTATTCTGTAGTATCTGTTTTTGCAGGTCTCACAAATATTTTCTTTTAATTGAAACCTTGTTTAAATGCCACAGTAAAACTGGCTGCCAGTCAAATGCCAGTCACCACAGACACGTATGGCACCTCTTGTTATTAATTGGATGTGCATTATGCTGCTGTTCTCTGTACACAGGACCAATATGCAAATCTGCTGGTGTTCATTTTTTTGCTGAGGTATGTGCAAGAAAAGCATCCTGCTAACTCGGCCTTGGCTGTAAATGTAAAATAGGTGTCTCCATAATGGATTGTGTTGTTTCTGGATAAGATGACACCGGTGTAATCATCGGAACTCTGCACAGTGTTCCCAATTATTGCAGGAAAACACTGAATTATGTTCTGTGCTGAGTTTGCTTTGCAGCAAGAGACCGTAAGTGCCTGCAAAACCCAGGGCTCATTGCAGGGCACTTGCTCCGGCTTCTTGAGGAGGAGCCTGGAGCAGTGACCTGCCTGGGGCCAGGCTGTTGAAAGGGAGAGCCACCATCCCATCATTCCTGTGCTGAGGATCCCCTCAGCAGCCTGGCTGTGACTGCATGATCCCAGCTCTCCTCTGAGGACATCCCACTTGTGCCTTTTTCCTTTCTGAAACCCCTCCAGTGCCATCTCTGTGTGTCCTTCTGCCCTCAGTCACTGCTCACACGCCTCCTGTTCACAAGGCACTGTGAGATGTGTTTTGCCACCCAAAGGTGTTTTGTAAAGCCATCCAGCTCCTTACTAAATACTTGTTTAAAAATAAAATAGAGACAGTGATGTGCAACATGATTTTTGTTTCTCTCCCAGGCCTCAGCCCTACCGGGCCCTGAAAGAATCCGATAGCGCTGATGGGGAAGAGACCGTCAGTCCAGAGAAGCCGAAAGAGCCTCTGCCCCCCAGCCCTCTGCTCTCCAGCAAGGCCACAGAAGTCAACCTTCTTGAAGACATTTTCCCTAACTTAGAAGTGGAAACGCAGCCTCAGCCTCTCAGCCAGGCCAAGAGCCTGGAGGACCTGCGGACTCCCAAGGAAGAGGGAGAGCAGCGATGCACGTTCGATTACCAGGTCTGCTCAGGGTGCACAGAACTGGGACGGGCTGGTTTCCCTCTTCTCTGGGGAAGGTTTTCATGTTATTGGGTACATGCATCCATTTTCCAGCCATTTCTTCATGAGTTTTAGAGTCCATTTCTGAATTAAGAAATTATTAGAATGGGACTCAGTTCTAAGACAGTAACTTTTTCCACTGAAACTACAGCCTTTGTTTCTAAAGGAGGAAATATTTGTCCTGTTCCTTAGGACCTGCTCTGCCCATTGACTGTCACACAGTTATCTTTGAAGCCAATGCTCAGCAGTGAGAATGAATGGCTGGGACTTTTCAGATTCCCTCCAAACTCCATGTTTTTTAAATGACCTTCTTTCAATCTGGCCATTTTGGTCTAGGGATCTTCTGAACAATCTTGATGGTTAAAGAGAGATTCTTTATGAGGAACTTCACTGAATATATGCAGCTTAAAGTGCTAACCTAAAGCAGACATGAAAGAAAAGAATGTAATTTCTACTTTATCATAATATTTAATTTAGTGTTGTATCCAGATATTTCATTTGACAGCCTTTTCCATACAGCAATTGTGGCTCCTCAATTTCTGTACCTTAGATACGGGTATGTGCTCCTTACTGGGCTCACAAGAGATGCCACAATGTCACACCAAACAGCTCATTAGAGGCAGAGCTGGAATTAAAACTGCAGAGTTTTGCTTCTGAACTCCTGTCTGTCCTCCTCAGCTGCCTCCATTGTCCCTCTCCAGTGCTCACCCTCTGTGGACACATCCCCTTCCACCCGTGGCTCAGCAGCCCCTCTGGGCTTTATGCTCTGTGTCGTGAGGAGAGCAGTAAAAGTTAACGTTTTTTTACACTTTCTTGCAGAGAATGGATCTTGGTGTGTGTGAGAGGAACAGGATCGTGCCAAGCATGAAGCTGTCTCACCCTTACAACAAGCTGTGGAGTATGGGTCAGGATGATATGGCCATTCCTAACAAGTATTCCCAAAGCTCTCCGGAAAGGCCTTTGACTGCGCTTGGCACTTTGCCGCCAATGTCACGGAGACCTCGGAGCAGGGACAGCGTTCTGGCTCCTGCAGAAAAGGATGAATCCAATCCTGCCATTCAAGGAAACATCACCATTCCTAGGCCACAAGGAAGAAAAACTCCCGAACTGGGGATAGTGCCGCCACCGCCGCCAGCAGCCAGGGCTTCCAAGCATCAGACTCCAGCTGGGCCAACAGAAATTCTCACCCCCCACGCTACGGGACGTAGCCCTTTGGTTTCAGATCTTGTCCCAGAGCCCTTTGGAGTTGGTAGCACGTCCTTAGACCCTGAAATCCAGCAGTCTGTAAATTATTCCTCTCGTCCCTCTCAGCTTTTGTCTGGCGCTGCCAGCACTGCTGAGATGCTCCAGCCTGTCAAGGTGAAGACAGATAATGTAGATAACGAGAGTGACTACCTTCTTAACCTCCTGGATCCATTAAAAACAGCCAGCTGGCAAAGCAGTGGCCCACAACAAGGTCCCCACAGCCTCCAAAGCTCAGCTACTCCACCTTCTGCCTCTGGCTTTGTCTCAGTGGCAGGTGACTTTGTGCCTCCTCCAGCTGCACCGTTTGTCCATCCCCTTGGTTATCCTTCCCCAGCACCACCCCCTTTTTTACAGCCATCCCCTAATCCTTTTACACAAACAGTGCCAGGAGCCCTCTCGGTGTCTCTAGTAAGACCCCCCAGGGGCTCTTTCACCCCCTCCTTAGGTCACGCTTATAGCTCTAGCTTCATAACACCCAACTCTACCTTCTACCCACCACAAAGACCTCAACCAAACATGTCCACGCTGTCCATGCCAAACCTGTTCAGCCAGGCTCCCGCTGTGCCACCCGCCAGCTCCCTCCTGCTGCAGAGCCACAGCCCTTCTCCACCAGGCCCCCTGCAGCCAGCAGGTCTGAGTGCTCCTTCTAAAACCAGAACGTTACAGATGGGCCAGTCCAGCTCAAAGGTAGATCCCAAGCAAGCGGTAGCTCTCCTGTCTAATGAACCCCCTTTGATCCCTTCCAGGCCAGCTAAGGGCTTAGAGTCAGTGTTACTGTCCTCTAAATCTGAGGAGACAAAAGATCCATTTGAAGATTTGTTAAAAAAGACAAAGCAAGACGTGTCATCCACACCAGGTAAGGTTGAACAGCTCAGAAAGCGATGGGAAACCTTTGAGTAAGGCTCCCGATGGCCTTTTGATTTCCTTTTGGAATTGACAGAGGGGTTTTTTTGGGGTTTTTTTGAGCCAGCATAAAACTAAGCATTTCTTTTCTGGAAGGCTGAGCCAGGATAGCTGCAGGACCATCACCGTGCTGCAATTCCCACACGAGAGCTTTTTGCCCTGAGTTCAGAGTCCCCTCATCGTCCCGGTGCCTGCAACTGCTTCCTCACTCTGTGCTGCTGAGCCCGGGCCTCTTGCACTGACCAAAGCGTGAAGGGAGCTGGGGTTGGGGTTGGTTTGGTTTCCACTCACAGCTTTTCAGACAGAGCTACCCGTGCAGAGGTTACACCTTCCCTTGTGTTCCAGCTCCAGCACAGAGGGAGCGTTGTGTCCTGTTGCTGGTGGTCAGTGGCTCCCCCGTTACACGTGCAATCACCATCGTTTGCTTTCACACGTGAAGTGCAGCCACGAACCCCGACTTCTGGGTTGTGCTGAATTTATCCATTAGGCTCTGGGTTTGTCCCCCCTTGAAATGCAGATGCTCTTTTAGGTGATACTATTGAATGAGCTTTTGCTGCAGATTTTTGATTCCCTTCCCCCCTCCCCAGGTCACTGGCACCAAGAGGTAATGGGGACCTCTTGGGTGCAGAATTGTCATCATTCCTTGTTGCAACAAAACCACAGCACAGAGCAGTTGCTCAGGGTTTGGTCCTGCATCTCTGGTGGGAAACTGGAAACACCAGCAATTGATTTTCTTTTTGGGTTTTTTGTTTATTTGTTTTTGTTAAATACATCAGAAAATAGAGGCCATAAAGAGTATCCTAGTTCTTATATATGTGTATGTTAATATTATATATAAATATGATAGATGGCAGTATATGAATGGGATGTAACAATATCTTACTCAATTATTAAAAACAACAGAAAAGGAGAAAAAAATGGGGTATAAAGCTCCCGAGTCTGAGTTCAGTGGCAGTGAGGTGACAAGGTGGCCCAAGCACAGGGAGGTGAAGGCGATGGCACTTGTCGGGCTCTGGGCTGGGCCGAGCAGGGCCAGGGGGGGCGATGGCGACGTGGCCTGTCCCTGCCGGGCCCCAGAACTGCCAATTGCTGCTGTTGGGCCACCAGGATTTCAGTCTGCTCTGCCCGGCTCCGTCAGCCCGTCTGAGCAACCCCAGCCTCTGTCCCACCGTGGAGGAGAACGTTTGCTGGTGTAACAGGACATTGACTGGACCGTGCTGTGGACTGTGAGGTCAGCAATTACACAAATGCAATGAACGGGTGAAAGGGTACGTTCTTTCTGATTTTCCAAGACACTTCTCTGTGGCAATAGTATTCTCAAGAAATTTCATCTTAATCCCAGCATCCCGTATAAAACTGCTGTCTTTGCAGTGATCATTTCTGTTTTACTTAAGTGGTGCTTTTTTGTTTGGTTTTGTATTTGGGCACAATCTGATGTGAAACACGTTACTCCAGAAGAGGTAATCGCATCACCATTGAGCCTTTGATAAAGGAAATAATTTTGGACACGTGGGGAAATTCTTGTAAAGCTTTATCTGATTCCCAATGTATCTATTTTATTCATATATAACCTTGGAAGTTTTCTTACTGCAGTGTCTGGAAACGGCTGTCTCTGCGTGTGAGTCTGCGATACAAAAGCAAAATGCTCTCAGTATCTGAAATGCCCACAGTTGGGAAAGAGCAGAGTGTTCCATTAATAGTCTATTTCTGTAAAGTCTGGTACTCGGACAAGCCATTCAGTTGGATTTGTATTTCTTTTTGTGTTGGAAGACAGATGGTTTTAGTATTGCATAGTAAAATATTTAAAGTCTAAGATAATAGCTCCATTTTATTTTATACAGCTCAGAATCTGAACGTTCTATCTAACTGAGTCTGGAATTTCAGCTCTCCTTTGCGCTGAGCTAATGCTAGAACGTTCTCAGTTGGGGTGGGTGTGTTCAGGCACCAGAAGGTTCTGTGAACGACGCGCCGTGGGATGTCGTGTGCTCTTTTGGGAACCATTCCCTGTCCCCTGGTGTGTTCCTGGGAGCGGGACCCTCACACCTCGATGAAAACCACTCAGGTAATTCTGGATCGTTGCAGCTCTGAGTATGTTACTCTGCTTGTATTACGGAATATTATTTTACGCAGTTAATTTTATACAAACAAGCACTCCTGGATTATTTTTTTAAGTCAGTTTTGGGGCACTGAAAAGCATGAACACTGAACACAAATGGCATTAATCCCCCTTTGCTGCGGTGGGGAGGGGCGGGGGGGCTGCACACACCCCTGCCCTGTCCTGCAGGCGCCCGGGCAGCACCTTCCCCCCCCCCTTGGGCAGAATCCGCAGCCGGGAGATGGGTTTGTGCTTCTCCTAAGGAAGGACTCAAAGGCCCCTCGGGCACGAGGTAGATTTTTGTCTTGTTTAAACTCAGGAATTCCTGACATGATTGATTCCTAACAGTGCCAGAGGTAAACAAGGTGTGTTTGTCTGGGAGAGCCAGCTGGGATAGAAAACATTGCTTTTTCTGATATAGAAGTATTTTTGATGGTTTTACTAATCTAGTACAAGTGCTTCTTTTCCTCCTTGTCTGATACGATTCATCAGTGACTTTATATTCAGCTTTTTGCATTACTCACTGTCCTTGGTTGCTTCTGCTTTTGCTTATGTACAGGTGCTTCCTTCCATTAGAAGTAACTTTCATTTAAAAATTTTGTTTAAAAAAACACAGCCCCTCTCAATTTTCTGATGCTGTACAGATGGGAAAACCATTTTTATATTTTCTTACTGCTTAGGTTAGAAACATTTTAGATGCTGGAATTGGAAGCTGCCAACACACAGGATTTGTTGCAGAAGCCCTTTCTCTCGTGCAGGTGTTACTGACCAGAGGCTGTGATTTCTCTCCATGTACCAGGGATGTTTTTTTCTAACCTGCAATGAACAGTCTGAGCTGCTTAAATATTTCCCCCCTTTTCCCCTCTTTTTTTGTAATGTGTGTGGAAAAAAAAAAAAATCAAGCCAGAGCTTGACAAGCGCTCAGATTTCTTTGCAGTCAGGGGGCAGGTAGAGCCTGTCAGTCACAAATGGCTGCAATATTTAATGGGGAAATTAATATCCCTTTAACCAACCAAAGGAACCACTGAGTCAGTGTCACCCTGAAGACACAAGTGTGGGAAGTAACGTTTCTGTTGTTAAATAGGAATGTTCAGGTGCTGTCTTCAGAAGAGCAGTCGGTGACCGATAGGTAACTGCTGCCTCATCTCTGGGGTTTAGTCTCTGCTACCTGTAAGAGTTGTTTAATGTGTTTTGCTCCTCGTACACTCCTGCTACACACAAAAGTGATTTTTTTTTTTCCATCAGCAGCAGGTTCATTTGGCTCCTGGTGAACAAGAACCCTGTTGGTTGCTGCTTCCTGCAACATCCAGGTTTTTTTGGCTTTGCTTCTGAGCCGTGGGAGGTGACCAGCATTAGGTATTTAAATGGAGCTATGGTTCCCAGCAATCCCTGGGGCCATTTGAGTTACATCCAGCTCATTTCGTCCCACATTCTGATCTGCTTCCCGTCTGCTGCTCCGCTGCGGCTGGCGCCGAGCTCTGTCCCTGCTGGGGGGCTCCCAGCACAGCCCCCAGCCCCGAGCCTCCCTTCTGCTGGAGATGCCCTCCCCAGCTCCAGCAGGGATTTCTGCTGAGGCAGAAACGTGGCCCGACTCACACCCGGGCTCCCCTGGCTGTTGGGAATTTCATGTTGGGAACCCTCTCCATGTTGGGCATTTCATGGCTCTGACCACGGGCTGATCTTGGTGTCTTTGCTCATAAAACAAGGGATTAATGGTAAAATGTAGCAGCACGGGCTTCAGCAGAGGCAAAGAGGAAATGCAGGAGGTTTGACAGCTCCTTCTGTGTTTCTACAAGGGATCTGCTTCATTCTCTGTGCTGAGAGCCCCGGTGTGTGACAAAATAATCAGAAATTTAACTGTAACTGTGACAGAGGCACCGAGGTTTATGGCTGTGCAAACCCTGGAACAGACCAAAACCAGCCACCGAGACAGCAAGTTACTCTTCAGAAAGAAAGAAATCTCAATTCCAGGTAACTAGGTCTATTTTTAATCAAATTTTATTGTAAATTTCTTTTAAAGGACATTCTAATCTTTTTACACATTACAAAATTTACAAAAGAAACCAGGATCATGATCATTAACTACAGCAAATCTGGTTTTGTGAAAAAATATATTCAAAAATTAAATATCAAAAGGAAGTTAAGTTCATTATTGAAAAACAAAACAAAACAAAACAAAACAACATTCATAAATTATTTTGCAGAAATGCTCAAGACACTGACAAAGTTTTTTAACACTCTTCCTAGTACTGGCTTTGGGTGCTGGAAATAAGAACATCTGCTAATGCTGGGGGGCGCCGGGGCAGGAGCCGTGGTGCTGACCCCCTGGGGGGCTGGGGCTGTAGCTTCTTGTTGCCCCCCCAGGCCATTGCAGTACCTCAGTCAGGTCTAACACCCCAATTCTGGGTGTCTCTCGAAGTACCACAGCCTGAGGGTAACCCCGGTTCATTACAGCCTGTTCCGCCCTCATTTTTCTACAATCTAAACACCAAAAAAATGGAGCGGTGCTAAAAAGGAACAACCTGGAGGTGGATCAGGTCTGAGTTTTCGGAAACCCAAAGCAGAGTCTGAGCTTGGTGCAGGTTTATTGCAGGTCACTGTGGGGTGAGGAGGGAACCCACCCTCCTTTGCCGGGCCATTGCCCCAGCCCCCCCGGGCTCTGCCAGCCCTTTCTCACCAGGAGGTGCCCCCACCCTTAACCCGGGGACAGACTGGGACCAAGGGGGGACTTTTCTTTCTCCAGAGCAGCGTAACCAGCTGGGCCCGTGGGACCTGCCCCTTCCCACCCCCTGCTCTCCCGAAGGTGCCTCCTGCTCCCATTATTCTGTTGGACTCACCTTCTTCCTGCCCTGTGGGGTTCCCAGTCCCGGAGCAGCCAGGAACTGGAAGGGTGTCAGACCTTCCTACGTATCTCCACTGGGCAAACCCTGCTCCCCAGTGTAACAGCAGTGTCAGCAGCAATAACTACAAGCACTAGTGAGCTCCCAGGCTGAAGGTGGGACTGATACATGCCCTGTGTCCAGCTCCTCTCCAAACCACAGCCAGGTGCCATCACCTCTTCCAGCTTTTCCTCACTGTTAGAGGGAAAGTGATCTTAGACACAAAATGGTAATTGTCTTCTCTCCCCACGGTTTGGTTTTTCTATTTTTCACAATTTTTAGTCTTCATCTTACATCAGCAGTTGCACGTGTGCAGAAGATCTGTTCGTAAGTAACAGACCTGGTCAGTAGTTTTGGTCCCTTCCCTTTGCTTAGAATTACAGAAAAATTTACAGCTCCAGTAAAAAAAACCGTAACATATCCAAGAGCAAAGCAGAATAGCATTTTCTTCCAGTGGCCATTAGCTACGGGGGGCAGAGTCACACCCTGCTCACTAATAGCATTTTGGAGATTAGAGATTAAAAAGCGGATGCTGTTTTCTAAAATAGTTCTCAGTGATAGCTGTAGTAATTATCCCGAAATGTTAATGAGGTCAGACCTTACTTGGCCTGCTCTGCTGCATTTCGTTCCACAGGGTCTGCCACGTTGTGCTAGAGAAGAAATGGCTCACTCAGCAGCTAAAACAGTAACAAAGGAGAAGTAAAGCCACCAAATAAACAGCCTTTTAGGGCGATGTGGAAGACAAACGCTGTGTCTCTACAACACAAACCCTGCCTTTGTGGGAAAGGCCACTAGAGCAGGAAACTAAATTCCACTCCTCTGTAGTGACGAGCCCAACCCCGTCTGTCCTGAGAGCTGTGGCTCTGGAAATGCCACCTCCTCCTCCCCTCCTCGCACAAGCATCACTTGGTGCTCAAATACTGAGTCTCCTGGTCCCTGCCATGGCCTGGGGGGTGCAGCCCCACGGCGAGGAGGGGGGAACCTCCCGCCTGCTCACACCAACCCTGTCACAACCTCTGAGTGAAGCCATCGCTTTTTCTGCACATCAACATCCTCCTGTCAAGAAAGTTAATGCTGTAACTGGCAACTCAGTCTCAGGAAGGCACTTGAAGTTTGGGAACAAGCCCCTGGTACTTACTGTCTGGTAACGAAACGCTGACTCTGGCCGGGGCACAGAGGGGCAGCAGCAGCTCCAGGAATTCCCTCCCATCAGTCAGTCCCTGCCTTAGCTTGGCAGAGGAGGCACAGGCACATGGTTTCTTAAACAACCACATTACTTACAGGGGTCTGACTCTCATTAATTAGACCTGCCCCACGGCACCCCTGCACCACTTAGAGAGGCTGTGTGGCATCGGTAGCATCTGTCCCCTCTCACTGCTGCCACAGCCCCCACTTGCTTCCTCACCTCCACTGTCCCTCCAGGATTTCTCTTTTTGAACTCCCAGACTTTACTCTCTTGCTGCCAGACCGATTTGATACAAATCTCTTATGGGATGAGCTGCATTAGCCAAGCTCGCTCAAGCAGGTGCCTCTTCCTGCCAGGTACCAGCAGTTGCCCATGGCCTGTGAAGAAGCTTAAAGCAGAACAGACCTGTCCTACAAACCACATCTCCAGAGAGAGAGAGAGAGACACTGCAGCAGTTCCAGGAGCGTTAGGAGGACGACACAGCACCTGGTGTTAGATCAGCCGCTCGGTTGGTGGCATCTTGATCACATTCCACATTTCCACGCGAGCCCCGTCCTTTTCCTGACGGCTCGGGCTGTACGTTCCCTGAGTCGCTCTCCTCCTCTTCATGACAATGGCTGTAGCTGCAACAAGTGCAAGGAGAAGGACAGCCCCTGCGATCCCGACTGCTCCCACCACGGAGGAGTTGCTAAGATGTGCCCACACCGGCTGCTGCGGTAGAACAGGCTGTTACCGAGAGTGTCATTTCCCACCCCTCAGCCCCCCCCCGGGGCTGTGCTGCCCCCGGCACTAGGCAGGAGCTCCCCCCTCCCACCCCTCCCTGTCTCCCAGGAGCCCGGGGCACACGGAGCACTCTGGTGGCCCTTCTCCTGCTCTCACCTCTCCCCCCAGCCCCACGCACTCGGCACCAGGTTCTGGCCCCAAAGCCAGCGAGCTCTGAGGGCACCCGGGGACCGTCTGACAGGGGTCACCTCATAAACCATTGCTTTCTGCAATGACTTCAGTGATCCCCCCCATTCCCTGTGAGGCTGTGGCTGTCCCCAGGCAGGAGTTGGCAGCTGCTGTTGCTGTTGAAGGCTGTTTGTGAAACCTCCTACACCTGAGCTGAGAGAGCTTTGAATGCGATTCAGCTGTTGACAAACACAGAGCAGTATATACAAACCCATCATAAATACCCTCTATACAACATTCCTCACAAGTATGTATAGATCTCAATCTGTAAATTAGTGCCTAATTTAACTGCCTTTTAAAGCAGATTTGACTATGCCCTTGCTGCCTGACAGGTGGAACGGAGCCAGAGCAAGGTCAAAGCAGGTCCCGTGGGGCAGTCTGTGGGGCAGGAGGAAGGGGGCTCACTTTGAGCCAGAGTGAGCAATGGTGAGTGCCCCCCGGCCGCAGCAGCTCTCGCCCAGCACTCTCTGTTTACTGCTCAGTCGGGGTCCTCATCCTGGTGCCTTAAGGGAACAGAGAGGAGCTGCTGCGCGAGCCCAAGGTCAAAGCAGACCCTGCAGGTGCGTCTCCTTGCCAGGACAGGGCCTATATTAACCGCTCTTCAGGTGGCACCTTTAGGACACTGTCCATCTCCAACCGAGCTCCTGCCACTTCTTGCTGACTCGGGCTGTAGGTTCCCTCGGATTGACGCCTCTTCCTTGCAGTGAGAATCATGAATATGAGCCCGATAGTGAGGAGCAGCAAAGAGCCACAGGCTACAGGGACAGCTACTTCAATTAGTGGGGAGGGGAAGAGAGCACCTGGAGTCCCTTTCTGTAAAAGAAATTAATGGAGAAACAATAAAACTCCAGTGGTTACAATAACTTAAGTTGAAGAATCCAAAATGGTCAGATTAGAGGGGTGTTTTTTTTTAAAAGAAAGAAAAAGCAGAAGATCTGTACTTGAACGGAAAAGGACAAGCGAGGAGCAAGTACAGGGCTCGAGGGCACCTGCACAGAGAATGCTCATGGTCACTCTTACTCTCTCAGCAAAACTATGGACTAAAAAGTGGCTATTTCTACTACAAATTCATTAACACGTTCTACATTTTTCTTTTTAATTCAAAACTAGTGCCAATCCTCAGTGACTCTAACTGGCCTCTCGACAGGGAGGAGCTATTTACTCGGTCCATGCAGGACCCAGGGGCAGAATCACCCCAGTAAGAAAGGAGAGGGTTTCCTGAGCTGGGCAGCTACGGGCATGGAGGCAGCAGAACTGAATGCAGACAATTTCTGGGACCAGTCCTGGAGCTGTGACGGTGCTACCAACAAAGCTGTCCCCTGCACTCCACCTGCTAACGAAGATAACGCGCTGCTGCGTGTCAGAACAGCAGCCACAAAGAGTCTGAGCAACACCTCAGAGATTGGCAGATGAGGTAAAACTGGCCAATAATATCACACATCTGAGAGCAAAAGATTTTAAATAATTTAAATAGTGAATGGCGAGTACTAGATCCATGGAATTCATAACTCAGACCCTTTAAATCACAAAGGCACATACGTTACAGTCCCCGCTACATAAAAATGCTGTGGAACAGACTTGAAGACACCCTGCAGCAGGAAGGGGAGGATGTTCAATGGTCAGTACATGGATGGGAGATGGAAATGATGGAAGGCCCAAGAACTGCAGTGAGAAATGTAGCCAAATGAGTAGTCTTTAGATTCTGGTGTGGAAAACAATAAACAAAGACTTTTTTAAACCGTGGAATTTTTGTCATTAAAGAAAGATTTAAAATTACAATGAGCCTAACAGTAAGAAATGTTTCTTATTGCTAAAGATACTACCTGCCACCTCACAGATGAAACCCAAAGAATTCAAGGTTGATTGTTTTTGGACAAGGTTGACAGCTTTTGGATGGGGTACCTGGAAGTCCTTGTGCCATTTTCAGGTGGCTGAGGTTCGAGCTGACTCTGACCCTGCCAGGACTCAAGCTGGGGTTAGTTGTAGCTTTGCACAGCAGCGGGTTAGTCAGATGGTACAACCACTATGGGGGGGTTTAGGAGCCCACCCTCCTGCATGCACTGAACTTGTGCTGTTCGTGGGAGGGAGAAGGAGCAGGAGAGCACAGGCAACAGCCCTTGGCTTCTCCAGCGATGGTTAATACAGACACAGCAACAGCCACAGCCTGCCCCCCTCCCTGCCCCCACCGCAGGCACTGGCCTTTGAAGAGGGAAAAGAAAGAGGGTTCTGCAAAAAGTAATGAGGATGATGAAAATAGATACAAGGAATCTACCAGACATGTCCTGGAACGGAGGAGACAGAGATGCTTGAAGGAGTCCATGCAAACTGGAAATGTCAGAGTGACCTGGTGGCACATGCACTACAGAGCCCTTAGTAACAGCAACAGCAGCAGCCCCCCCCGCGCACAGCCCTCCCCATGCAGTGGGGGTTAGTCCATTCCCAGTTACCAGAAGCTGCCTCTTCATGCAACAGCTTGACAGAGGAAAAGCCAGTGTATGATTTAACAAGTTCCAGCCGGGACAGAGCTGAGCCTCAGCCAGCAATGCTGTGCTTACAGAGAGGAGGCAAAGCATCCCTGAGACTGCCCTGAGCCAGCCCCGGCCTCAGGAGCAGCCTCAGCAGGTTGGTTTTACATGGGATTGAATCCCTTTTAGCCTGACTTCATCTGGCTTGCCTTTTCCAAACAGCCAGTTCCACCCAGATCTGTGGCGAGGGGAGGTGCTTGGTAACTCTCCTCCAAGATAAAATGCCCACTGAAATCCATTCTCCAGGAAACTGGGGGGGGGGGGAGAAGCTATAAGCAATATCTCCTTTCTACAGCTGCAGTAGTTTGATCACTGTCCAAGGAGCTGTAAAATCTAAGGAAAGTTGCAGAGACAGCCCTGAAAACCATATGGCAACCCATGAAGATACTGAAAACTCTTTCCTGCAGTTGCTGACATGCTGGAGACTAATGTACAGCAGAACTGCAAAGAAAAAATAATGTCCCAGTTCAGGTTTCTTTGATCCCAACTGTGGGACTTACCAGGTCCCCCCCCCTGGTGCTTACCAGGGGGCCGCAGCCAGGACACACGCAGGTGACAATGACAAGGGGTGGGCAGCCCTGCTAATCCCCCAGCACACGAGGGCTGTGCTAAGCCTATTCTGATGCTCCTCACAGTGCACAGGATGGAAAACCAGAGAGGAGCTCCCAGGAGCAAAGGGAAGTTCTTACGTTGACGTCGCAGCGCTCTCCCGTGTAGCTGGCACTGCACACACACTCGTACTTGTTCTCAGAGTCCTGACACGTCCCTCCGTTCTGGCAAGGGTTTGGATCACACTCGTTTATGTTAATTTGACAACTGGAAAGAAAAAGTGTATTAGAATTAAATGAAATTTCTCACGTATGTTCTTGTGCCATAAAACACAGTATCATACAGTCTAAAAAAGCCTCATTTATTTGAAAAGTTCCTTTTGCATCTTGTTCAGGTGCTTTCTCCAGGGCCCAACAACATGAAAGTTTTACCCATTTGTACCAATTCTCCTTTTGCCATTTCCGTACAGCTGAGCCAGTGGGGGTCTCTGGCTCGATTAACGAATTCTCATGAGGCACAGGATCTACTTGGGAGCAGTTTGTGCTGCAAAAACTGGTATTGTCAACAGGATCATTTCAAACCCACCTCTTCTGAAAACAACAGCTCATTGACAGTTTTGGAGCAGTTCTTGGAATGGCAAAAGGAGATATAAGAGGATGGTGCAGTCGAACCTGCTCAGCCACCCCACAATGTGAGAATCAGAGCTCTACCTCCCTGCAGGCACCAGAAACAGAGCACTTACTTCCTTCCAGTGAAGCCTGGCCTGCACGAGCAGTTGGCTCCCCAGCTCTCGCTGATGCATTTGCCACCATTCAGACAGGAGAAGTTCTTCCCACATTGCTCGGGGGGGAATGGCCATCTGGGAAAAGCAAGAGATGGCCTTTGAAGCAATCAGTTTGGGGGAAGGCAAAAGTGTGCTCAGAGTCAGTGGAGATGGGGCTGGTAAAGGTCATAAGCAGAGTCATTGGTATTTAGTTCTAGGAAGGAGGAGTTTAACACAGGGAATGGTCTCAGAAATCAGATTTGGACCTGGACATCACCTCCCAATTCACAGCAGAATGCAGGTGCTTTACCTACCAGACAGTTGCAATGAAAAATGTTGTCAGCGTCCCACAGAAAAAGGCCAATTTATCTGGGGGCTCCTTTGACCCCTGCATCAAACTAACCAAGGTACTTACTCGCAGCGAGGTCCCGAATACTGAGGGGGGCACTTGCAGGAGTAGCCATAAACCTCATCAAGGCAGGTGGCTCCGTTTAGGCACTGGTGCCGCACACAGTCATCGACGTTGATGTCACATTTCTTCCCAATGAATCCCCGGAAGCATTCGCACTGAAAATCTGCCACCGCGTCCACGCAGTTCCCGTGAACACAGGGGCTCGACTGGCACTCGTCGAGGTTGGACTCGCAGCGCTGCCCGCCCCAGCCAGCCCCGCAGGCGCAGCTGAAGGAGTTGAACAGGTCCTGGCAGGTGCCGGCGTTGAGGCACGGGCTGGAGGCGCAGACGTCAGCCCCAGCGCAGCCCAGCTGGACCTCCCCGCGGCTGGCCTGCTGGAACTGTTCTGGCTGCGGGTACCAGAGGTGGGCGGTGAAGGGCAGGTAGATCCCCCCTATCGCCACCCGCCCCAGGCAGCCCGTGAAGTTCTCAGCCAGAACAATCAGCGCGTTGTTCTTTAGGAAGTCCAAGTTGCCGGCATTTCCCTGCAGAGTCACGTTAACTGACCCATCCAAACGAACCAGCCACCTGGAGGAAAGCGCAGACGGCTCCTCCATGGACACAGAGATGGTGTGCCAGGCCCCGTCCGTGACGCTCTTCTGGCTCAGGAACCTGACCCCTTCGATGCTATTCCCACTCCGGATGTCAACAAGCAGGGAGGAGTTCCTGATGGCAATCTGGAGGGAATCCACTTCTTCCACAGCCCGAAGCAAAACAGCATCTTCATCCCTGGTTCTGAAATCCACGTGGAGGCTGCTCAGAGTTCTGGTCACTGATGTGTTGGTGGTAAATTCAATGGCAGCATAACTATTAAATGTTGCGTTAGCCAGACCTATAAATAAAGGGGTAGAGCATCCGAGATGTGAAATGGCAGGTTCTCTCCCTTAAGAATCACGAAAGTTTAGTGTGAGCGGGATCACAGGCCCAGCTGCTGGTGGCCGTAAAGCTCTCCTGTTCACAATTGCACCTCTAATAATAATATCCAGCTCTTCTGTAGCAATTTCTACTCATCATTCCCACAGCATGCACAAAAATACAACTATTGCCCTTTTACTGACAGAAAAACTAGACCGTAAGTGAAGAAAGTTTTACATCCAAAGCTGCTGAGGTGGCCAGTGGCAGAGCTGGGAACACCCCAACATCCCCAGTTCAGGACAATTTCTGGTCACTCGACAACACTCCCTCCACATCAGGGCATCATTAGCTAACTGGTTTTCTTCATTCTCCATGGTTCTGTCTAAGGAGAAAACTGAAACACATTTCTAATTCTTAATTGGGTCCTATTTGGTGAAATAACCTAGGACTCTAGAAATGGCTGAACATTACAGAGCAGGATGGTCCTTGCACTGATAACAAGGTCAGCAATGACTCCACAGAAGTGGATCGGTTCCTCCCTGGTCAAGTCAAAGTGACAGAAGAAGAAAACCTCTTTGAATACTGTCTTTGCTCTGTCACAACCTGGTGGTAAATCCATCAAGTGCATCCTGCTTGGGCACCATTCCATTTCCTTTTTGCAGCAGGAGGTTACATTTATTGCAACAGAACAAACTAGGAATAGTGATTATAGACAATGAACGTTACAGGCTCCTACCAACACGTGAGAGGAGAACGGGACTTACACACGTATCCTGCTGGAACATCTACACAGGTGGTTGCTTCAGGACATGGGTCACTTTCACACCAGACTCTCTCTTCACAAAATCTCCCGGTGAAGTTTGCTGGGCAGCTGCACTGGAAATCATTCCAAGTGACAATGCAACTGCCACCATTCTGACATGGCTCAGACTGGAAAACAAAGTAGTGGAATTTAGGAACAGCGCCATTCACCTTTGGACCTAAAAGAATTTGATGGAAGGAAATGTGACAACAAAGATTAGTACAAGCAGCCCTTGAATCAGGGAAGGGGAATTAAAGTAGTGACTCAACAGCAGTGAAGGAAGCACAAGGGTCTCTGTGCAAGGAATTCCTGAGCCCCTGCCTCTCCTTGTGGGTGCTGCTGATCAACAGAACCTCCCTAGGCAGAGCCCCATCAATTCAAAAAAGAACAAAGCACAAAAGCAAAGGTGAAAACCAGATGAAACAAGGTGCAATGATCCAAAAAAACCTCACAAAGTTCTGTCACTGGAAGGACACACCTAACACCAGAGGTGTGACAATACTTCATGGCACCATCAGCAAGAAGGGCAAAACTAGGGCGAAAGGCCTCCCATCTTCACGTGTGGGATAAAGGGGAGACACAGCTTCTGATCTAAGGACACGTGAAGACAGTTCCTTTGACTGTTGCTGCTGAAGTGACGAATTCCTGGGGGAATTCCATTGTTGTGCAATGGAATCAGGATGAGGGAGGAGCTGGAAAGGTTACTGGTCAGCAGGGGAGTCTGGAATGTGTGGGCTCAGCAAGACAGAGATGGGCAGCACCGCAGCAGGACTGCCCAAGTTCTGCTAACCACAAAAACTACAAGGGAGCTGGGGAGCACCTGGTGCTTAAATGGTATGTAATATATTGAGTGAAGTAGGACCATGTGGGACCATGTGTCCTTCAGTATTTAAAAAACTTCTCATCTTCCTGATATCTGCAACAGTCAAAGTATTCCGTAACCACAGATCTCTAATAAACAACTGCACAGATGGAGAGACAAACGAGAGCATCGTACCTTGCAGGTGTTATCAGAAATGCAACCATTGACAAGGTTATCAATTTGAGTCCTGTTGGGTTCTTGTGGCAGACTGTAGTTCTCTACCTGAAAAAACTGTATGTGGTGGCTGTTCAGTTGGATGTCTTGCAAACAGCCTTTAAAATACCCTCCCCACACGTCAGTGCTGCCTGGGTTGGGGTGTCCACCAATATACACCCCATAACCAGCTAAAAGAGGTCTTGCTACAAGCTGTCCCAGCTCCACATACATGTCTGACTGATAAGCACCAACAACTCCTTCTTGGAAAGACAGAGCTACCAAATGTCTTCTCCCATCAACTACATTTTCTGGAAATGTCACAGTATCTGTAGATGCTGTCTCTATCCTCAGCTGGCCATTCTTCAAGTACATGGTGAAGCAGGGGTCAGTTTCGTTGCTGATTTGCAAGAGCAAACCATTAGGTTTCCGACTACGAATGAAAAAGGAAATGTTGAAGTTTGCACCGAGGCTATCAGGAAGGGTGAGAGAGGCAAAGCTGGTGGAATTCTCTAGACCAAACGTTGCTGCTGGGCGCTCTGGAAGAGAAAAGAAACACACATCAGCTCAATGACAAGGGGAATGCAGCTGCACAGGGATATCCTGAGCTGCAGTCCCTTATCAGTGGGGCAAGATCTTTCTTCCCAACATTTTCAACACACACCATGGTAATTACGCTCTCCCCCCCCCCCCAGGTCTGTCAAATTAAGAAGCAGACGAATGTGTCCCAGCTTTCTCTGGAGGGCATGAATTCAAGCATCCAAGTACCAGAGGAGGGAAACAGGGGTCTAGCAGAGTCCTTGTCACCTAGCAGAGATACTCAAGGACTTTTAAGCTACAAAGTTGCTTTTAAAATTCATAAATTTGGTAACAGCAGAGCAACTTTGTATTTGCCATATTTAGGGTTTAGGAGTGAAACAAAAAGACTGCAACAATATTAATAAAAGCCTTGCAGGAACAAAAAACCACAAGCAGATACTGTTTTAACTCAAAATTGTCTGAGCGCTTCCTTTACCACTTGTGTTTTATCTGTAAAGCAATACATTCCTATTCATCCTCAGCTCAGAAACTCAAGATCAACTTTTCACAGTAAAACAACTGCTGCATTCACACGGAGCTGATACAAAGGTGAAGGCAGACTCTCTGCTTCAACAGGGATGAACATCTGCACCACAAACTAACCATCGCTCCTACAGGAGCAAGCTACAGAAAAGGGATCACTGAGAATTTTATTTACCAAGGGTTTTGCTTTAGTTTTCTCACTGGTCAATAGAAAATACTGCTTCCAAAGCTGGCAGCAGTGCTGATTGCCCATCTTTGAAGCACCGACTGGCAGAGGAGCTGGCAGATGTAAATCACGTGGCACTCACCGTACAAGCAAGCTGGGCCTCCATAAGGCCTAGAACAGTCACACCTGAAGGTTGCCCAAAGGTCCACACAGAGTCCTCCGTGAAAGCAGGGCTGGGAGAGGCACCACTCTGTCCGGTCACAGCCCCTCCTCACCGGGGAGGACTCATCCATGGGCAGATCCACCGGCAGCACGGGTTCGGTATCTACCCGAACATCTTCCAGGCAGCCCACAAAGCCTTGCTGGCTCTGTGTGTTGTTGGCCATTGGGTCCCCAGCACCTCCAATGTACATGTTGAGGAAGGCAGGTGGGATGGAAGCAGGGCTGTGTGGGACAGGAGAGCTCTTCAAGCAGACACCTGCATCACAGGAGTCGTGCCAGAGCTTCAGCTGCAGAGTGCTGTGCAGAACAACTTCAACTTTATGCCACTGGCCATCATCAACTCTAAGCCCCTCCATCAGCATCAGGTACCCGACATCCTCCCTCTTCAGTCCTGCAAGCAGAACACCACCAAAGAGCTCCAGGAACAAGTATTCAGCTTCATGGCCTCGGTAAAAAAGGATGGCGCTGGGCAAGGTGGTCCTGAAGCGGAGGGACACGCTGGCAAGTTCATCTCCTGCTACGTCCCTCCTGCTCTGATTGTTCTCGGGCAGCTCAATGAGGAGATACCCTCTGGAAGCAAAGGAAAACGTTGTTGGTGTTGAGCATGTGGCATCATAGAAACCAGGCTGGCACTGGCACAGGTGGCCGTGGCTCTCAGCTTGGTAGGTTGGGATGCACAAGGCCTCATTTTGGCAGTCGTGCGTCTGGCACCCAGTGAGCTTGACCGAGCAGTTCTTCCCTCCCCATACAATGCCATCCTGGCTAGGGGCACAGTGGCAGGTATAGTCAGCAATGCCATCCTCACAGACAGCTCCATTCTTGCAGGGACCCTCCTCACACTCATTGATGTTAACAGCACATTCCACACCTGCGGAAGAGATTTAGAAACGGGATCTCACTGCTGGGGACTGGGATCCCTTCCCCAGAGCAGGGCTGCCGGGCACAGGCCACCCTCCCCAGCACTGCTGCTGCCTGTGCCCTTCTCGTCAGAAAACCACTAGAAGCCCTGCCAGCAAAAAGCCCCACGCTCACTACAGTGTCCCATCACTGACACGAGAACAAGAATATCCACTTGTGGATATTCAGAGAAGGTGCTATTTAGAGAGCTTTGGCCAGTTGGCCTACATCATCCACCTCTGCTGTCCTCTCCCAGACAATCCCAAACACCACAGGTAATCAACACACAGAGGTTGTTAAGGGGACAAAACAGCACAGACAAGGATTTTATGCTTCTTTCCTAACAGATTTGGTGCACTGAAATACAAATGAAGGCTACAGATCTGACTGGAGCACGTTCTGGGCACTGTTGTTGCAGCCGGCAATAAAATGGGGCACTACTGGAAATCCTCAGTTAAGAAAATTCAAATTCCCAGATGACTCTCCAATTGTAAAACACTCACAAAAATCAATTCACTACCAAGCCACAAACCAGCCGTGCTCTACAGGCCTTCTGCTGTACTTGCACCAACCTGATGGCAGTTCTGCCCAGTCCAGAAATGAGCTGGGTAAGTGTGGCAGCTCCTGGGTCTCCTCCAGGCACACGTATCCCAACAGGGCACAAGGAAATTACAAGACATTACACTTAAATCTGGTTAATGAAAATTTGCCGTCATTTTCCCGAGCGTCTCCAGACTGAGAGAAGAGCCCTTCAAAGCAATTCACTTTATCGAGCCCGTAACATTGGGCTTCACTAATCTTCAGAGACAGTCCCACAGATAAACCAAGCCTGGATTATCCCACTCTAATAGCATTACACGGGACTCTAGCTAGTGAGCACAGCCAGGGCAGCAGAAAGAAAAAGAAGGAATTCACACACAAAGGAGGGGAATCAAAACACAAAAGACATTTGTAAAGAAAAGCCACCAGACGGAATGTGCATGTCAAAGAGATTAGAGAGTTGCCTGAGGGGAAGAGATGAGGGGAGACGGGGCATTAGGAACAGTGGAGCTGGACTTGATGTGTGATAAAAAAAGAAAAAACTTAGCAAAGATACAGGCTCCTTGAACATGTGTGTGGATGGTTTGTCTCCCCGGTGCCCCAGCGATGCCTCCCGGGCAGGGACAAACCCCAGTGCCCTGCTCTGACCCTCTCAGTTCCTCTGCTCAGGTGCTGTAACCAGTGCTGTCTCTGCAGACTGGCGAAGCCTCAACACCAGCTTCCAGCTCCAAAACAGGGGGTTGTACACGTGGGGCTGTGTGGAGCTCTGGGAAGCACTGGAAGTGAAATGGAAGGCTCTGCCACACGTCCCAGCTGTGTGAGAGTGGAGGCGACATTAACTGGGGGATTCCTTTAGGACACAGCTCTCTACTGGCAGAAACTAGAGGAGAACTGCTCCGTGGAGAGCCTTGGAACAGCGCTGAATTTGGCTTGTAACGTCTGCCTTGACGCAGAACTCAGCTGATGGACAGATTCTGAGTTGCTAAAACTAACTCTCCACAGCCTTTTTTCTTGGTTATTAATGCTGGGCTGGCTCAGCACACAGAACCTGGGCTGTGATCTTACCCGTGAAGGAAGCAGCAAAGACAGAATTAAGATTTCAGCACAAAGATAAGGCCACACTTGAAGGAAACGTGTTGGAATAAATAGAGTATAATGGACATCTCTGGGCCTGGAGAATCCCTGTCTGGGAGAAGATGGGAAGACTTCAATTGGAATTAAGAGGAATCAGTAGAGTAGTAAAACCACATGGAGTGAGTCTTCTGAATTATCAGTGGACCAGGGGGGTCTCCAAACTGTAAGAGGCAAGTTTGCAGTCAGATTTAAGGGGAGAGGCTGTTGAATGGCATCAGAAAGGGAGGGAGGGTAGAGTCCCACGTCCTTGAGGTGCTGCTCAGAGCTGTCATATTTACCAGGGACGTGAGGAGAAGATAGCATGGGTCTGGATAACAAAAGGAGTGATGCCATGAATTTCTGAGAAGGCCAGGAGGTAGGGTCCCAGCCCTGTTTTTCCCCTGTCACATTCCTGGCCGTCTCCCCCAGTGCACACTCTCTCTATGGAGGAGCAGCAGGAAAACCTGCCTGGGCTGTTTCCCAGCCTCCAGCTGACACCTGTGGGGCCAGTGCTTCACACCAGGTGGCAAATTAGTCCCTACGGTGAGTGCACAACCCCGGGCTGGTGGCTAATTAAACACCAAGCTTTCCCATGGGACACAGCTGGTTTGATTTCTTAATTATTTGTTCAAAATGGGTGAAAAAAATAAGCTGACACATCAGGTGTTCACAAACTGCTGTCTGCCCTCACAGCTTACACACAGGCTCAGGAAGTGTTCCACAGTGGAAAGTGAGGGGGCAGCTCTTCCTGAAGGAACCAAAACCATGAGCATCACTTTTATCTCTACTGTTTCTGCCAGCAAACAGCCAGCCTTCATGGGACTCAAGCAGGAGAAGAAAAGGGCCTCAAAACCAACACCTAATGTACCCTTGCCCTCCTAGGAGCCAGTGCAGCTCCAGACTTGATTTTGAAGCAGTTTGTTAACAAACCAATAACACAGGAGATGTGTAAGAGCTCTAAAAATCTGGCTAACAACAAATTTTTCCTGGAAGCCAATGTCACCCTTTGCTGAACAGTTACCCAGAGCTGCATCATGAACTCCTTACGTGCCCCACAGTGACCATGTCCCCCCCCGCCAGCTGCCTGCCCGACCCTCTCCTCCGTTAGCACCAGTCAGTTTTGTCAACTGTGTCTGAACGTCTCCAGTTTGTCAAATTCTTCAGTTACATCAAACCAAGGCAGAAAAAGATTTCTGTTGCATATTGCTCCCTAGATGCTAATTTCAGTGTAGCAAAGGGGTCTGTGATTTTGGGTTTCAATTGCAGATGACAGGGTGTAAATGGAGGGGATGTCAGCAGAACAGAGGAACTTTTCCATCCTTCAGAAAAAAGTAAGATTTTTGCTATAGGCCATTACAGTATCCACAAGTACAGATAAACTAATTTGTTTTTGTAAGAGATGCTTAGACATCACTTTTCAGGTATATTTAAAAAAAATATATGAGGGGAGACTCAAAACCAACTTACTCTTAGGTATTCTTCTCTGTTCCCTCTAAATTTCTTAGCTCAAATGTTTACTATTATTTGAACTATCAATAGTAAGAGCAATGTTGCCAATCTGATTCATTACATCATCAGGAGACTTTCAAATGTTTAACGAGTGCCTTATCTAGTTAAATGCTAACAAAGGCAAATCAGTGGAACTTGTTATCTGATAATCAGACAAGCGTTATTTAAAAGGCTGCTATCTGGATACAAGTATTTTCAAACATTCCAGTTAATTTAGCAGTGTTTAAGCTCACAGTCCCGAGCTAACAACCCACAGGGGCTGGGTCACAAACACACACTCCGGAGTCACTGAGCTTTAACAACCCACAGTATTTTCAAATACAGATCTATTCACTGGATTCTGAAGTGTTACCGATGTGGTGAGAACTGTCTTGTTTCATAGAGGCAAGTGTTATTAAAATCCCTGTAGCTCACCATCCCCTGAATGAGGGTAGTGATGTACTGACTGCTATTAATAAGCAAAGATTCATTGTATACATTGTAACGATAATATACTTCAAGACATATGTAATATGTTAAAAGAATAAGCACCCAAAAGAGAGATATTCTAATTTAGCTGTCATAAACCAAAAAAACTCGAAGGATGAGGTCTATTCATGAGCCCAGATTTGAAACATGTGAGTTCAGTGGGGCTGCCTGGTCAGCACCGGCTTGCCCTCTCCCGTAAGACGGATGAATTCCTACCAGCCTTCCCTGGTGCATCCTAATTAGGGTTTGTATTATTATTATCAAAAGAAAAGAGGAGGGGAGGGAGAGAGGGGGGTGAGAGAGAATTAGCTGCAACAAATGGACCCCGACACAATTATATTTGCACAATTACTGCCATTTCCATGGCAACACACTGCTTTGACCTCTCTCCCACCGTGCACCACTACTCAAGGAGACGGTGGGGGAGGAGATGGAGCAGTGCACAGACCAGCAAAGGGTCTGTCCTCCCAGTTAAACCAGCAACTACTGCTCTGTACAGGAGTTTGAAACCATTAAAGGAAAATCACCGAGAAACGCCTGTAAAAAGCAAAGCCATGGTTTCACAGAACTAGCTGGGTGTGTTACCTGGGTGTTTGCACAGCACAGGGACAGACCCTTGGACACCCCGGGACCAACCCCGGGGCAGAACAAGGCAGAGCCGGAGGGAGACGCAGACGGAGCTGACGGCTCCGCGTTCATCCTGCGGCGACAAGGAAATTCCCTGCCCTAAAGTTTCCAAAACAAAACTTCAGGTTTCTTAAAAATAAAAACATTCTTCCTTTCTAGTCAATTCTTGTTCCTTCCCCTGCCTCCAGCCACCACAAATCGCCCCCCCAGCTCCCTGCCCGGGGCAGGCACACAAGCATTCAGGACACAGCACAGCTACTGCACAGATCTCATTACCTGCCAGCAGAAACACTCCCTTCAGGACCACGCCAATCAGCACAGATTTCATGGCCGACTCCTTGTGGACATTTGTGACAGTAAAGTGAGGAAAAAAAAAAGAAAAAGGGGGCAAATGGAGGGGGGGGAATGATAAAAAAAGGCCGGACAAAGGGCAGCCTGTGTAAGCCCTGCCTGGTGCCAGTCAGACGAGGAGGGATTGGAGATGGAACCAGCCAATATAGCAGAGACCTGCGCTGCAGGGAGATCTAATCCAGCCCCGCGCTGAGCCTCCAGCTGGCCCCCCTCATGCTGACACCAAGAATGCGGCGTATCCTCTCCCCGTGCCGTCCAGTAATACCCCCAGGACCCACAGCGGGAGCTCCAGCAGAGCTGAGAGACATACAGAGCCAAGAGACAATCTCTTGCCCTCGCCGCCTCCCAGGTGAATCTGCCAAACTCCATGAATAAGGCCAAAATATGGATTTTTCTTTTCATAGGCCAAGCCAAAAACCTGCATTTCCACCACTGAGTAATATCCAAATATCCACACAAATAAGGAGAGCTCCAAATGCGGAGTGGGACCCCGGGCCCTGCTGTGCACTCAATACTGACTTAATCAGGGACTAACACTTCACGTGGTTTCCCTCTTCTAAGGGCCCTGTCCTGTGCCTTTGTGAGCACAAACATTTTCACTCTGCAACATTCATGAAGAAAAGGGTCAAGTTTTAACTACCTTGATCTGTTTCTTTAACATCAAACCAAATGGAAGGAAATTCGCTGTATTATGCTGACTGGCCTGGTTCAAACACGGGACTGAAGAATCAAAACTTTCTCTTTTCTTATTAGCAACCTTCTAAAATTACCTGTTGCAATCTCATTTTTTTTTCCTCTGTAGTTCTGGGAGGGTTTCTTTGAAAAAATGTCATTACTTTCATACTGTAAAGTTCCTGGAAACTGAATTGTACTTTCATGTTGTAAGGAACCCAGAGAAGATTCGTATTTCTGTGAAGAAATATTATCTGGGAGCTTTTCCCCAAACTTAGAGTCTGTATCAGTATCAACATCAGGTCCAAGCAAACAAGAACTCCCACACGTCAGCCTGGAATCTGCATCCACAGTATCTCTTTAAGATATTAAAAGAAAGCATTCCAACAACTCTTGTAGCTATTTTACTTTCTTCATTTCACTCAATCCAAACACGCCAGTCAATTTTACAGATTCTAAATAAATTAAAAGGATCAGATGATTAATTTTCTAGAGGTTTTAATTCCCCCTTCTTACACACTGGCAATCATGCAAGTTAGAAGAGTCAGTCATGGGGTTTAAATTCAGATAATTATTTTGTTGCTAATCATTTGTAAAACTTCTTGGAGGAGTCAAGATAAAGAACACTAAATATGTCAGAGGGTTCTTAGTAGAAAAATGTCATAAAATGGAGAGTGGACTTTGGACACAAATTTCCAAATTTGTAGAGCTGACATAATTTCCAAGACAATGCAGGATTCATTCTCTTTCTCACTTCATTTAGTAGCCATACAGTCTTTTGATTCCTCCTCTTTACATCCTCTCAGGGTACGTTCTCTACTAAAGCCCAAACTGACACCCTGAACAGCCCCTTAGGACTTATGGTGTATACAGCTCTCCTGGGAGTGAAGCACAGCTTCTGCAACAACCACATTTCAGGGAGAGGCAGTTCATCTCCTTGCACTGCTGTGGCCCAAGACAGCACCGAGGCAGTTAATTTGCAGAGAAAGAATTTCTCCTGACTCACATTGTTATCCCAACACTCCCCAAATTCCTCAGACTGAAGAAAAAAAAAATACAGAAAGAACCCCCTGCTGCCCCAAGAAAGCATTTTTCATCCGAGTAGCAAGTTCACTTTAATCAGCGGAGGCAGCTTAAACCCAAGTTCATGGCAGATCTAAACTGCCACAGAAATGTGTTTTGAACAGAAACATTATGGGAAGCTTCACAAAGTTGTTCTGTGATCCTAATATGAAGTAATAAGCTGTTTACCCAGCATGACTGTACTGGGATTAATTGACAAAGGAGGGGAGATTAATTGCTATTATTTCCCTGTCAGCTTCACTCCTCCACACGCACTCACTGATCTCACAGACTGCTCCCAGCCTCTCTCTGCCTTAATGTGTCAGAACTACCTCAGCTGAGACAAAGTCTTTTACCAAAAGCAATATCCAGAAGAGCAACCTGCTTCTAATCCCCTTCAAGTACTAATGAACCCAAATTTGATGCAACAGAATGAACTCTAGTGCTCCTTTGCCCATCATCCTGTGTTTCTGTCAGCTTTTCTGCCCATGAGCACGCTAAGAATTGGGAAGGATTAAACAGATCTGCAGTTTGGCAAAGCACAATGAAATTCTGAACTCTGAGGGTGCTGGGGCACTGAAGGAGGAAAAGGGACCAGGGCAGATATGTGAGTGGGAATTCTGACAAGTAGGATAAACTTTAAACCACCTCTTTGGACAAGATCTCAGTTCAGAGTACAGCATTGTAACCACCCACGAAAGCTGCAATGAAGAGCTTAGATAAAAGTCTATTTTCAAAGACCTCACCTAAAAAAAGCAAATTTTTCTTGGCCCCGCCAAAATTAGGAATCCAAAACAAACTAGATAGGCCAGAAAACTGCACAAAGAATCTAGCCCAGTTCCAGAGGGCGTTAACTAGGAGCTGATTTGAGCTTCTGGGAGTGGAAGTACCTGTGTAATGGGTCTTCCCAGGAAGGACCAACATAGCTCAATCACTGTGACCACAGCAGGAAAACAGAAAACCTTCCCATGCAACGAAGGCCAATGAAGTCTCTGGAACGCTGCTACCTGCTGTTCCAACAAGTTAAAGGACAAGGTTTTCTTCTGGCTTAAAGTTTTTCTTTTTCCCACGAGATGGCAGCCTAGGAACACTGTGGAAAGGTTACATCCGCCTCAAAAATAAATAAATACTAGATGGTGCTGGGGACCACCTTCCTTATAAACTACATTTTGGTGTTAAATTGCTCAAAATAGAGAGTACACGTGGAATTTAAAGATGCAGAAGACTAAGAACAAATACTTTAACAAAAATAACGTTTAGTATCAGCAGTGCAATACTCCCTCTCCCCTAGGTTCTTAGCTAGAAAACAGAGACCCATTAGGGTCAGGCAGGGCATTTGTGTAAGAATCCAGACTCCCCATTCCCTTGTAAACAGAGAAGCCTTCATTTGCTCACATCGTACAGACCTTTTGACCTCCTAACAGAGCAGATTACTGCCTTCAGCCAAAAATGGCTGGCTGTTATCATCCAGGGGTGTTAGGGAATGGAGATGTTTTACAGATGTGTTATGTACTGGGGATCTGATCTACTTCAGTCGGTAGCTTGTGAGAACTAGAATGCTAAGTGCCCCTTTCTTTATTTGAAGGTTGCTTTTGTTCATAGTACTTGTATGAAAAAACCCCACAGTTCTCTTTCACTCCAGGATACAGATCCCCTAGATATTCTAATCTTAGACTCTTCTACATAGTTAATCTTATGTATCAAAATCGAGTTCATGGCCTATCAATGCACTTGACCAAAATCATGTATCTTTCCTGTGGCATTCGAGCCCTGGGCTGCAGACATGGAATAGAATCAAATAGAATCATTTCGGTGGGAAGAGACCTTTAAGACCATCCAGTCCAAACATTAACCCAGCACTGCCAAGTTACCACTAAACCATGTCCCCCAGCACCAGATCTACATGTCTTTTAAATACCTCCAGGCACGGCGACTCAAGCACCTGCAAACTTACTGAGGGTGCACTCAATCTGCTTGTGCAGGTGTTGATAAAGATATTAAAGAGAACGAGCCCCAGTACCCAGCCCCTGGAAACACCACTGTCACTGGCCACCAACTGGATTTATCTCCATCCACCACAGCTTTGGGCCCAGCCCTCCAGCCAGTTTTTAACCCAGTGAAGTGTACACCCATCCAAGCTTGGAGGAGCCAGTTTCTCCAGGAGAAACAGTGAGTTTCTCCATGAGAAATGGTGTCGAAAGCTTTACTAAAGTCTCAGTAAACACCACCCACACCCGTTTGCTCGGCATCCCGCTGTACCGTTACCACATTCCTCGCAGGTCATCTCAGTCCTGCCCAGCAGCCTGGGCCACCCAGTGCTGGAATCCAGTCCCACAGCCAGGCAGAAAGGCAGCAGCCCAGCACTCGTTACCCAGAGGGTCCCAATTCCAACCAGTCCCTTCACCAACGTTACCTGAGTAACCCGGTAGGCACTGACAAAAGAAGCCATTAATAATGTCCACGCAGAGCCCTCCATTCTGACACGGCTGGGACTCGCACTCATCGATGTTAGTAAAGCAGGTCTCCCCTTTAAAGAGAAAACACAAATAGGCATCTTAAGCACACACGGGCACCAGTGAAGGACAGAATCTGAATGACAACTGCAATCATCATTTTGTGAACTTCTTTTCTGTCATCTAAAACTGCAGAATTTCTTGAATGAATTTTCTAGCATGTCTCTCCAGACACTCTGGCAAATAAATACTAACAATGAAACAATTAGAGAAAATCAAGTACAGAAAGATCAAATGATTTTCCAGTGTCATGAAAGGGAACAGTGGCAGGATCAGAACTTCTGAACTATTCCCATCTCTGTAATAGTGAGCCAAACTCTCATTTTTCTCTCAAAAAAAAGAATAAAGTATTATTGTTGAACCCCTCCTACCAGGGAATTTCTCCAGCTGTTAAACCCAGCCTTTTATGATCTATAAATCAGAGACAGGGTGATATTTCAGCTGAACATCCATGGAGATTTTAGCTCGAGGAGCAAGATATCAAGAACCCCCTCTTCTCCTACCCACTCTAATTATACAGGTGCTGTCATGAGAGGAGTCTCATCAAGGGAACACCTAGAATAGTTATCTGGGACTCCAGGGAATCAAGTTTCCTCTGATGAGGAGTTTCACAGATATCCTGTAGGGATGAATTCTACCATATGCATGAGAGTCTGACAAAGAGAAACCACCTTGGCATCTGCATAGCCAGAGGGCACTCATCAGAGCACCTGGGGGGTGCACAGGCTGCTCCCTCAGCCTTTCCACAGGCCTGTGACACAGAGAGTGACGTTCCAGTCCCAGCCTTCAGGATATTCACAGTGTGGGAACAGAAGCACATTCCTGATGCATCAGGCTAACGCCCCCTCTCAAGTACCAGTCGTTAAGTGATTTTTTGTTGCACAGATAACATTACTCAACCCATGCAGCATCTATCAGGTGCAGAAAGGATGAAGTTTCCTGTAGCTCACCTGTGAAGCCTGGCTGGCACTGACAAAGGAAACCATCTGCTTGGCTGTAGCTGAAGTTACTGGGGAAGTCGGGTCGTGTTCCGTAATAGGCTTGGTTGGAGCGCTCCAAGCACACACCTCTGTTGTGACAGGGATCTGATGCACACTCATCCACGTCCTCTTCACAGTGCTGCCCTCTGTAACCTGCCAGGAGACATCAGTGTCAGCATCTCCAC
The DNA here is from genome assembly GCA_004320125.1 of Scolopax mira. Taxonomy (NCBI): domain Eukaryota; kingdom Metazoa; phylum Chordata; class Aves; order Charadriiformes; family Scolopacidae; genus Scolopax; species Scolopax mira. Next base: position 12,624 of record BJBW01006048.1, on the reverse strand, counting down.
ACACAACTCCACTGGAACTGGGCTCACAAATATTGTGGTTGCCTTGAAGGTGAGAATAAGACCCAGAAGGCACTGCAGCTCAAGCAGCAGGGGGTCCCAGTGCCCCCCACTTTCTCCCCTATGTCAAACACAGGAGCCAAACAATTCATTTGCAGAAAAGCATTAGCTCACGATAGAAAAACACCTGATGGAAAATGGCAGTAAAGCAAAAGAAAGTGTCAGGTTGAGAATCACGGTGCATTTCTCAGCAATGAGGTCAACTGGACTTTGGGATAGCGTGAAAAGGGCAGCAATGGAGCCTCACTGTTTCAGACAATTGCAGACAAAATCACACTGGACCATGCAATACGATCATTAATTCTTTAATTGTTCCACATGGCAAAGGAGCACGTGCTTTCCAGTGCAGCGTGTCTACGTGCCAGCATAGCAAACCAGATTTCTAACCTACCTGGCCAGCAGGCACAGCTGTAGTGTTTGATTCCCTCCACGCAGAGGGCACCGTTCAGACAGGGTTCAGAGGCACACTCCAGGATATCCAGCTCACAGTGGCTCCCCTCGAAGCCTGTGTCACTGCAGTCACAGCGGTAGCTGCGGGGCAGCAAAACAGAGCAATGCATAAGCTCTTAACCTGACTGCAAAGCCCAACCTAAGGAAAGAGCCCGTGGAGCTAAGCTGCCAGTCCTCATACCCACGTGTGGGGCAGAGGAAAAAGACACAAACTGCACAAACTGGCCACACTAATGACAGAGCAGAAAACCCTCAGCTGTCTGAGAGTTCACACCTTACCTGTGAAAAGGCAAATTCAGACACACAGGTATGTTCTCAATAGTTGCTTATGCCGTTCATGCTCTGCAAATCCCTTTGTATCTGATATGTCTGCTGGAAGCAACAACAGGAGTCTTTTCCTACCTTCCCTTAGGCAGCCTAAAAGTTCTGCTGCTGGGAGGGGTCCTCTCACCTACTGCATAAATCATTCTGTTATGAGCACTGGGATGTACAAAACACTAAATCCAATTCCCCCTACAGATTTCTACTCTAATTTTCACAGGTTACACTAAGTAGACCTTTAGATTAGCCCTGGTACCTAATTGTCCAAACACCACCAATTTCTCACCTGTCAACAAGGTCATGACATGTCCCATTGTTCTGGCATGGCTGGCTCGCACATTCGTTGATGTCCACCTCACACAGGACCCCTTGGTAGCCTGGTGCACATGTACAGGTGTAGAACCCAACATGATCATTGCACAGGGCCCCGTTCTGGCAAGGCTCTGCTTCACATTCATCTATTTCAGCATCACAGTTCATACCTTTGTTACAAAACAGAGAAATATCTGTGTTACAAGCCCAGAAAAGTATCACTGTGCTGCCTGGACTTCTGAGCTGGAATCACAAAAGCCATGTTATCAGCCCAAGCTGGCTAGCATAGTGATCTGTTCTCATTTTGCCATGAGAATACTGGGAACTCATGAACAGCAAACCATTCTTACAAATTAAGGACCTTTAATTTTTATTTGCAAACAAAACTAGTTTGTCAAGATTTTTGGATTTTAGTCTTCTATCGAAACACAAAATAGTTTCTAGTATTTGCAAAGCTTTAGTCTCTTTCACTCAGGTTTGTTGAGGTAACAGTCAGCATTTCACAAATAGCTCCATTTTCTGAGTAAGCTATAAAATCTTGATCTTATGTACTGCTCTTAAAAATCTAACGATAATCTAACTGTTTTGGCTTGAGGCAGGGAGGGCAGAAGAGAAGAATCACGCTGCCAGTCATTGTTATTTAAACGTTTATATATGATATAGCTCTTACAGTTTTAGTTAGACACAGTGCTCTTCATTTGTGTTGCATCACAATTAATCAATCCAGTATTGATTAATACTACATCAGAGGCAGCTGCATTTTGGCTACAGAAAAAGTGATCTCTACCTGCTTCTCCAAAACATTGTTCCATTTTTTAAAATAGTATTTTTAACTTGTTCTAAGATACCTAGGAAAAAAGCATTAAAGCAGTCAAAAATGCTAGTTACAGCGATAGTAGATATTAGCAAGTAATGTTATTATTAAATGCTATTAAAAATTAGGTGTTAGCTCCAATACTAGTCAAGAATAACAGCAAGTCATGCATTTTTGGTCCAAAGCCTCAAGTTTTCCTGACAAAGTCCTGCGTGACTTCAATGCAACTATCTTCCCATGCTATATGCTATATTCCACCTCTCTGAGTTGTCTGTGGCCTGGCATCACCTCCAAACCTTCGTCATCACAGTGGCACCTGCCAATCCATCTAATCTCCCTGTCCTGGCAAAGGCTCACCACAGAGTGGACATGGTCACCCTAATCCTCATGGAATGTGGGCCTCCTAATCCGCTGGTTCAAACCCGTCAACACCCACGTAAAACTTCCTTCACCCAAATTCCAGCTGCAAGCACCAGGAAACAACCTGCTCTTTCTGGCCAATGGGGATAGAAACTCTGCATGAAGCACTGGATCATGAGGCAAAGTCTCATATTTGACACCAGAATAACTTGGAGCACAAGAAGCTTCTCCAGCTGCCTGGGTCATTTTATCACTTCTTTGGCAGGGGAGTCCCACAATTCTAAATTGAGGATTCAACATAAAGATAAAAAAGAAACTGTTTGCAAAGACAGAATTACACTTGATGCTTAAAATCAGCAGCAATCTTAAGGCCTACACAGAAATTCTGCTTTTTTTCTCCTTCATCTCTGTTCGCTTTTATCAGAGTGAGTCAGCATCAGGGACCACATTCCTGATGTTGTAACTTCTCCTCATTCCACTGGTAATCAGCAGCATTCCTTCACAGCAACCCGACTCTTCAAACACTGCAGTTTGGGACAAAGAGGAAGGCTGAGAAAGTTCATGTGCTAGGTGGTACCAGGCAGACGTGGGCGCAGTCTGACTGCATTCCACCCCGATAAGCAGGGCTGGACAAGGAGAGCCCCCCACCACCTCCCTCCCGCGTAACTCACAGGTGGAGATTACTCTGAGTCACCACTAGCACAGATGCACAAAAACGAGATACTTATTGTCACATGCCAAAAAACATTGGCTGGGTGTGAAAGAATTGAAAAACAAATCCCCAACTAAAAGCCACTTCATTCTAACAAGACTACTTCCTTCTGAGAAATCCTGCAGGACAGGACAAAAAACCTACCGGCCACATAGGCAGAGATAAGTTATTCCTGGAAACACTGAGTATAAATTTCCTGATAATAAATCTCTTCTCTTGTATATCCCCTTTAATTTCATATTGAGAGCTAATCACACTTTGTATCTAGTACTGATGTCTCAGACAGTCCACCCACTTCCACTCTTAAATCCCCATCTCTCAATATCCACACCATCCATGGAAATCAAAGCTCGACTGTGGCCTGGAAGCCACAACGAGCAGCCCCACACCATTATTCCCACACAATCCCAAGATCTCCAGAAATACGAGTTGTGCAACAGAGGTTTAGTGTCATAGCTGTAAAAGAGCAGACTCTCAGGAGAGCAACTAACAGTACAAGAAGTATCAGCAGCAGGCAAGGTGTGGAGCAGCGAGACGTACCCCAACCACCACTAGAAGGTGAGCGTGAAAGGTACCTGTGTAGCCGGGGACGCACTGGCACAAATAGTGATCCATCTCATTCAGGCAGGTGCCATTGTTTTTACAGGGCCGGGACGCACACTCGTTGATGTCTATTTCACAGTTGTATCCTTGGAACCCCGGCACACAGAAACAGCTATACTCATTCACCCCGGCTCTGCAGATGGCTCCGTTCCGGCAGGGGTTGGAGGCGCATTCATCAACGGTGTCTCTGCAGTTGGCCCCGGTGAAGCCCGGCTGGCAGACGCAGGAATAGTCCCCAGGACCCTCCATGCACGTCCCGTTATTTAGGCAGGGGTGGCTAGAGCACACAGAGCTTTCTGTTTGGCAGCCTTCTCCATTCAGTCCTGTTTGGCATTTACAGGTGTATCCATTTACACTATCTACACATTCAAAACGAGGGTCTTTACAAGGGTTGCTCTCACACTCATTAATACCAAGGTGACAATCAATACCTGTGAGGCCAGGCATACAGATGCATTCGTATTCCAGCCGTCCCGGAGTCGTGCTGCAATTCCAGGGGGCAGGACAGACCTGGTTATCGCACGCGTCGTAGAGGAGCTGGCAGTCGGTGCCCGCGTAGGCCACGGGCTGCGTGGGACAAACACACTGGTAACCCCCTTCCAAATCCTTACAGCTCCCTCCATTTTTACAGGGGGATGAGGAACAGCCACTGTCGTGTCCAGAGCATGAAGTTCCTGTTGAGGAAAGAGACTTTTTGTTAGTCAGCATTTGTGGCCCTAAAGAAGAAAGTTCTTCTGCCATCACCACATGAGATGAGATTGCAAACAAACAAAAATAGCATAGAGGCAAAGGCAATGGAAAGAGAGAACTTCTCCCTTCACAAAGGCAGCAGTCATTAGCCCTCATCCCACTGCAGCTTTCTGGTATCAGAGTTATTTGTGCTGCTTCCATTCCAGGATAACTAGGAGAGAAGCTCTGGGGTAGAGATACCCCAGACCAATTCCTGCAGAAGTGGCATGAAACATCCAAACTTGGAAGTAATTCTACAAATAACTACATAGCAGTTGTACTGAAAACATCTACGAAAAATGGCCAGAAAGGGGAGGTAAAGCCCACGAAATAGCAAATGGTATCTGAGAAAAAGGTATGGTTTCTGGTGAGACAACGCTGACTTTGCCTAGTGCTGGAAGTCAAGCAATCACTCGCATTTAGCCCTGGATTTAGATGCCATTGTGTAGGCCACTCTGCCCTTCTCGTTGCCATCGTAACGGTGGGGCAGCTGGTGATGGGAACCAGTCTCTGTGTGACTCCTCAGACCTGCAATGGAGAGTGGGCAGTTCCTCTGGTGCTCCCCACAGCTCAGCACCCTGTCCCTCACTGCTGGTTGAGAAATGCTGTGCTCCATGCTAAGGGCCTGCCAGGATCACACACCACAGCATCACTTCTCAGCTGACCTTACACATTCTCTCCTTCATGCCATCCTTATCCCAGCCCATTTTTGGTCACGTTCCCTTGCTCTGGTGCACGTCCCACACACCCAGCAGTTAATCCGTGTCATTGGTTTTCTATCAACTCACTGCCCCATCAGCCCTTCAGTCTCTTTGTACCTGAAGGCGGAGACATCCCACTTCAGGGCCTGAAAGGCATTTATAGGAGGCTTTGGTTTACAAAAGCCTGCCCCTGCCCTGACCTCCCCCAAATTCCTCCCACCAAAGGACTGTAGTGTTTCTAAGTCTTCTTTTGAGCAACAGTGTTGATGGGGGAGGGAGGTGCTCAGGGATTTAACCCTTTTTCTCCCCAGCATCAGCTCTTTGGCCACCCCTCCCTTCCTCTCTCATGTGATGCTGGGGAGACTCGCTGAGCATTGCACTGTCCAGCAATCTCATTATTCTGCCATCAACCCTTTTATTCTCAGATTCCCAGTCAGGCAGAAAACAAGGATGACGGAATCTGCCTGGAATCCCTGTAGCAATTAAGAGTGAGAGCCCAGGAAACTATTTGCAAAAGAGCTTTCCTGGGCAGGAGATAGGAGCCTTTGTACACTTAATGAGTAACCACCGGTCCCAGCCTGCACTTCCCACAGGCCAGGAGCACAGCCTGGCACCAAAAAAGAGACCAAGCTCATGGCATGTTCAGAACGACTTGGATTTGCAGCAGAGTCCATCTGCACAGAAATTCACATTTCAAGAGAAGCACCAGGTGCTGTTAGTGTAGACGGGCTGAACTCATTTCAAAGGCTACATGCAGCTTTCTGCTTCCATTATGGACAGTCTAAATGCTTCTTGCAGATAAACATCAAATCCCTCTCCTACTTCCTGTCTTTTCCAAAGTTCTTTCACAACCAACATACCTTTTTGTACCTTCTCTATTTTGGTTCATCATAGGACTGCAATAATTTGTATTCATCATAAATGCCTGCCCATTACAAAGAGACTTGGTGACAAATCTATGGCCCCAGTGTCACACACAAACCTGCAGACAGGACAGGGCGGAACTGCAGAGAGGTACCACATCAGGCAGACACACAGCTTCCCTAAGAAGCCAGAAGGCCTCTTGGCTCACCACAGACCAGCAGCACAGTCCCAGGGAGAAGTCCAGCCCCAGGCGTGCGGGGAGCAGGCTGAGAAGACTGCAGTGCAGATCACAAGAAATGAAACAGTAGCTAAATAACTTCAAATTATTCTGGGAACTGCAGCTTGCAGAAAATTACCCACGTGTTTGCCCTACTCAGCAGAGGTTACAGGCGCATTAACAACACTAACTCCAAGATTATATCCTATACTCCCCTTATATATTTCCCAAGGACAAAACACGCCCCTGTGTAAATATAGTACAACCCTGGTATTAATTCAGCGGCAGTGGTACCTTCTGGCTAAATAATTCCACAGAGGAGACACTAATTCAAAACAGAATTTGTTAGAGAGTGAGGTCAGAACAGGGGATTTCAGCAGTGAGAGGTGAATACAACACTCCTGACGTCACAGGAAGTGAAATGCAGAAGCTGCAAGAGTTCTGAGCACTAAATGGGTATCAGAGACTTTGACTACCCCCGAGCTTGAGAAAGAGCACATACCACCTTTTTAGCTCTAATGTTATTTTCATCCATCAGTCCTATGGCACACAATAATACAGCTCAATTTTGGAATGGATTATTATAAGAATAGCCTATGAATATGCACCAAATGCTAATAAGCATGGTTAATAAATTAGCTTTTCCTGCTGCACAATATACCAACCATGAAAACATGTAATTCAGACTACACTTTTCATGAAAATGGTGAAAATCAGGCCAAAGAAGTCACTGAATTATGAGAGTTTATAGTTTTCCACAAAAGTAGTTGTTGCTTGATTAACAATGACATTTGGGATTTTTCCTTTATGTTTCACAAGAAGAACATGAATCAGTGATGTTTTTAAGTGAAAAAAAAAAACTATTTAAAAATATATTACATCCTGCAACCCTCCTATGAAATGAAACTGGAGAAGAATCCAGTTTCTTTGAAGAATACGTTCCAGGAATTTAGGGGTGGGTTAGGAGGAACTTCAAAGGCTAACAGAATCCCATATAGAGCATTCATTGAGCTCTGTCAGGACAGCTCTGGTGTTACACTTTAACGGTAGCTGACAAAGATTTCCCCTAAAAGATTAGGTTTGTAACATTTTGTATCATTTTAAGGCAAACAAGCTGCATTAAGAGGCTTTGTTTTAATAACTGGCTTTAATAATTTTATACTTTATACCTTTGCTAAATATTCTTGTCAAAGGGCAGTTGCAACAGTGAGCTTTCTAGCCATAAGAAATCAGGAATCAATAAGACATTGGGCAAAACGAGATACTCCTGGTAGGAATTCACAGTCTCTTTCCCAGAGCGTCCTGAGGAATCTCTTACTTCGGTGAAGCAGGACAAGATGCTGCAGCAGCAGAGTGAGCTGTGGGAACTGATAAAGGACAGCGCAGGAGGAGGAGGTTCTCAAAGAGCTGTAGCAAGGCCTCTGTCCTTTTCTTTAAAAGACAAACAACCCCCCTTAATTTTTGTCTGTTCTCCATTATCTCACCCGGGTTGTGAAATCTCAGTGGTGAATCTCCCCAAGTCTCATGGAAGTAACTCCTTTCACAGCCACCCCTCTCCAGCCTGGCATTACGTTAGTGCTGCTGGCAGAAGGTTTTATTAGACACCAAGTATGAGATGCTAAAACAATCCACAGGACAAGGAGCTTCAGTCATTTTACTGCCTCTGCTTGTGAGATGCTGCTTTAGCATTACTCACTGGCTTCTGGTTTTTGGGTTTGTTTGTCTCAAGTTTGTTTTTTTTCAAAGTCTGGGGAAACTATAATAGAGGATGGATGCCCTCATGCCGGGGACACACCTGACCTCATAGCAGATGCTCAGTGCTTCACTGAGAACTACCTTAAGGGTGCTCTTAACACTCACTTAAAATTCCAACAGGGAAGTGGCAGCACTGGGGTTATCAGCCTCTAACCCCACCACAAGAATAATTGAGCCAGAAGAATCTTCAAGTCCCTAAACCCTGAGTGCTCGAAAGCCCTGCCCGATGCAGTTCTCAGCAGTGGGGCTGAGAGATCACCCCAGCTCACCTCACAGAGACTGAGGCCCAGGGTAGGAAGGGACCCCTCCACCTCGAGTATCAGAGTAACACAACTACTAAATAAACTCCAAATAAAGGTATGGAAAGAGTTATGTCTCCATGACAACAGGAAGGCATGTGCTTATATTAGTAAATCCCCGCTGACCTCTGCTGCTCTTTCCCTATCCTGGTCAGTGTAAAGGATTAGTGAAGGGTACACACCGTGGTCTGTTCCCAGATCCACACACCAGGAAGCGAGACTGGGCAGGCCTGAAAAGGGGCTTTCATGCTCTTCACCCTCTCTCGTCCCCTCTCCAGGTAACTGGAAGGATAGATATCTGCTGTGGAAGGGAATGGCAGGAAGAAATCAAACCCTTCTTTAGGAAGCACCCTCAGTCACTTGTGCAGGGAATGTACAAGGCTTTATCAGGTGGCTTTGTGCGTCCTAGGGATTCACAAGCCCCATTTCCTTCTTGACACAGAGAGATTAAAGCCTTTTTTCCCAGACCTGAGCAAAGCACGTGCTCCTAGTAATTCCAGCACCAGAAAACAAGACCCTGAAATTCTCTGAAAGTACTGACAAGCTCATGAAATTCTGATCATTGGCACTGATTTTTCACTTAGCCTAAAATATTCCATAATGTGTACTCCTTGTCCTGTTTAAAATGGTAACAGGCATCTTTTGACAGCTGCTTTAACAGTGGGCTTTTTTACACAACATCAGAAAACTGGATGTGGGCATGGGAAACTTTCCAAAACACTGAAGTTTGAACACAACCTCTCAGCCCCCAAGCTGCAAGGGGTCACCACCTCTGCCAGCCACAGGAGCAGCTCAGCTGAAGCAGTTTGCTCCCACCTACCAGCTGCTGCCTCTCAACCCAACCACTTCCCATCAGCTTTTATTTGAATCTCCTGGCCTCATGCTCAGGTGATGTCACCATCAAGATCAGATATATTCGATTTCCAGATCCCAACATTTTCATGTTAAATGTTTGATGTGACAGAGACATGTACACAGTCTACAGTGTAAAATATTCATAAAGAATTTATAAAGGCCTAGACCATTAGACTTTCATTAAGACAGGCTTAAGAAGATGTGGCTCATTTTCCCCTTGTGAGATACACAGAAAATTAACCCCCTCAAAGAAGCAGGATGCTGATTCCTGGCTCTCTCCTGCCCAGTGAATTGCTGGATGGTGCTGAAGAGTGGGCAGCAATTCCCAGGGCTGAGCAGCACCAATGCAATGGTCAGAGGCATTAACAGCTTTAATCAGAAACACCACTTCAGGGAATTAAACTTACTCTTAACACAGAGCAAGTAGCCAGCTGGCTTGTTTTCATTATCTGTTCGCTGTTTTAATGCAGATCTGGAGATGAGACTCCTATTATCATGCTTCTAGAGCTTGGAGAAAGACAGGAGCTATAAATCCATGGTTTATGATAGCATTGCATATATTGCCACAGTAACTCTTTGATCTCCTGTGCTTATGACACCTCAGTATTTTCCCTTAATAAACACTCTTCAGAGCTGACCTTCATGGTTTACACGTTCTCTGATCTCTCAGCCATTTCCACACATCAAACACTGGGACAGGGGGTTTCCTGTGTATTCAGTTAACCAGACTGAATCACAAAGCTTAAATTTCTAATTCTTATTTAAATATACTGACAATCAACAAAAGAGCTGAAAAGATTGCATTTCTTTGTTTCCACATTTTGAAGTAAGATCTCAACTGAATGTATGTCCCAGCTAATCTCAAGAGCTTGCACTAAAGCAGACAGCAAAGTGCCAGAAGAAAGGTTTGTCTGCACATGTTCCCTCTCAAGAGGTGTCCAAAGCACCTTCCAGGCCAAAGCTATGGGAATTACTCATTGCTGGCCAGTATTGTGGGAGCAGAGATGAGTAGACACTCATTCTGCCCTCCAGAATCTCCTTTGGAACACAACAACTTAAGATGAGAGCCCAGTACACAGACAGCAGCAGTAAAACCAGAGTCACACGTGGAGCCTGCACCACTGTCCCTCTGGAGTTTATTTCAAACTGGGGACAGAGTGGATCTGGCTGAAGGATGGGTCTTATGGTTACAGCTTGCAACAGTCCATCTGGATAATCAGAATTTTCTCAAAAATTTATAACAGACAACCACTTTGTGCTTCAATGACATTTAAACTCAGTCAATGAGAAATAAAAAAGTAGTCATTTGCCACAAAAGGGCAAGAAAAAGCATTTCCTTATGGCCTTCAAATTCTACAGTGCCATTATTCACTACAGTTAAAACCTGTCAGAATTCCCCTTGCAAAATAGGAGCAGGTGGAAAAGCCTAAGAAAATTACTGCTTCCCTTGGGCTTTGCTGCCTATATCAAGACATGTCATCCACCTGCACTCCCAAAGAAAACAACCTTCTCAGTAAATCACTGTTCCAGAAAAGAGCTTTATCCAAGACTGAAAAGCAATGGTCAGTGCAATGGTCAAACGGCAGAAATCCCCAGAAACACGCCAGCTCTCTGCAGGCAGGGACCCAGCAATGCCCTGGCTGCAACGGGCCTTCCTTTTGAACAGCACAAAGCCACCATAATTGCTTCACACTCCAAACCAGTAGCTATGGTTACTAGATACAAAGGACAGTCCTGCTGCTTCCCTGTGGCCAGAGGAATTCCAGGCACTTGGAGTGAATGCACCAGACAAAGACACTGGTACAAAGAAGTGAACAACAAGAACAACAAAAAAATCAGACAAAAATCAACACGTATTTTGACTTTCACATTCATAGTCTGAGGTGAACAGAGCAAAGGAGATTTAGGGAGGCTTCAGAGGGGGGAAAAAAAAAAAAAAAGACTTGGGGAATCAAAGGAAAAGCTGAAAACTTTCTCCAACTCTCAGAAAGTATATATACATCACCCACTAATATGAGAAATATGAGAAAATGCCAAATTCAGCATTTGGATGTTAGCAGAAAAGGCACTCAGTGTATTTTCATGTTTTACCTTGACTTCTTCATGTCATTGGTCATTCCTGTCCTAGCTCAGGACTTCTACATACAGACACTGGCCTGGCATCATTGAGGAGAAGGAGACTGGTTCAACCCAAATCATACTTTCCAGTAAAAGGCTGGACATGTTCCTGATGTGACCTTATAATCCCTAGATAACTAAACCACATGTCTAGGCCCAGCAGGTCTCCAGGCACCCATTCCAGAAGAAAGAGATAAATCTGGTTTTGAGGGAGCATAAGAAATTGTATACCAGGGTGACTTTTGGAGCTCAATGACATGTTCATGTGGGCCTGAAGAATCCCAGTACACTCAACTATATTCTTTGGCTACAAAATAAGCTTTCAATGTGGAAAAAACCAAACCAAACCAACCCCCCCACCAGTGGAATAGACTCTCTTGTACTTTCAGAATGGTTTTGCTTTCTTCAAAATTTCTACGAGAGAATACTCATGTAATGTCTTCTTCCTCCACATTTTGTACCAGGGGTAACTGGCACTTCAATTAGCATACTCCCCCAGGCACACTCCTCTTTTGCCTGGATGCATTTCTAAAGCAGATAGAATGGTCATAAAGTTCTGTGTTTCTTCTGTATGAGCACAACCATAAAATTCAGAACTTTTTAGTGGAGGAAATGCTTACTGTTATAGTTGAATGCTTAATTACATGAAAGTGCAGACTTAGCTCTTGTGAGTAAACACATATATACATACACACGTGAAGAAAGAGAAAAGGAGACAAGAAAAAAATAGAAGGAAAAACGTATCTAGAATGAAATGCCTGTTTATATTCTAGACAAGAAGTTTTCAGGCTTCAAAACTAACTGTGAGAATGACATTTAGTTCAGTTACCTTTGCAATACACGGGCAGGTCGTGGATTTGATCCAAAGTTACTGCACAGGAGCTGGGTAAGAATCGGGCAGAGAAGACAAAAAACCAAACCCCAAACTTACCCCAGAATAAAAGCGGGAGCAGGAGAGCAGCACTGTACGCCCCGGATGCGGTTCTCTTTAATTCCATGACAAGTCGAAGAGCGGCCGTTCAAAATCCCCTGGGGAGACGCAGCAGTCGGGCGGCAGCAGCCCCGGCTCTGCCCGCAGCCCGGCCGGGCCGGCCCCGCTCGCGCCGCCCGCACCAGCACCGACACGCTGGACAGAGTCCTCCCGCGCCGCCGCCGCCGCCGCCACGGAGCGAAAACGCGGCCCGGATCCCGCGGACTGAACCGCGCAGCGCACGGCCAGGAGGCGCCCCCCGGCCGGGCCCGAACAGGCCAGGGCTGGTGGGGAACTGGGGGAACTGGGAGGCTCACAGCACAAATTTAACAAGGGCCCTGTGTGGATTTTCCCCCCTGTATAGAATCATCGAATGGTTTGGGTTGGAAGGGACCTTAAAGCCCCCCCAGCTCCAGCCCCCTGCCCTGGGCAGGGACACCTCCCACCAGAGCAGGTTGCTCCAAGCCCCATCCAGCCTGGCCTTGAA